>CAXBUH010000033.1:0-10945 GCA_963978895.1 Erpobdella octoculata | reverse complement strand
GATGACGATGGCGATGGCGATGGCGATGGCGATGGCGATGGCGATGGCGATGGCGATGGCGATGGCGATGGCGATGGCGATGGCGATGGCGATGGCGATGGCGATGACGATGACGATGACGATGACGATGACGATGACGATGACGATGACGATGACGATGACGATGACGATGACGATGACGATGACGATGACGATGACGATGACGATGACGATGACGATGACGATGACGATGACGATGACGATGACGATGACGATGACGATGACGATGACGATGACGATGACGATGATGATGATGTCAAAGACACCATCATTTATAAAACCCAGTGACACGCCAAATTCCCAGGTGGGAAAAACCTGAGCCGCTTTTCCTTTCTTTCCCAGTCTGGCCTCTACGCTGGAGTATTGATGACGATCAATGCCCATAAATTCTCGGTATCGGATCAAAAAAAGCGTCTTGAGAATAGTTGTGACACCATGAATGATCATTTATTGTGTATTTGGAATGAAATATATAAAAAAAATTAAAGCTTCGGGTTGAAAATCCTTAAGTAACCGGAAAATTATTCTAACCTCGCGAAAGGTTGAAAAACTTTTAGTAGTGGCATGAAATCAATGAACTGAAAGAAACTACTGTGATCATCATTAGCATAAAAATCGTTGTCATCATCATCATCATAACTTTCCTTTAACTCGCCATTCTCCAAACAACATTCTTCAAATTACCGGTATTACTTTAAACCATAAATTCAAAATTGTGATTGTTTTCGAACAAATCAACATTTTTTGCAGACTAAAGAACAACAATACAATCAACAACAACAACAACGAGAAGAAGATAAAAAACAAGTTAGAATTTTACAAGAAAAAATAAAATTTACTTTTATTTATTTTTATTATTATATTTTATTTTTAAAAATTATTTTTTTATTTATTTTATAATAAATGGTTGTTTGTGCTTATGACCATTTTTTTTCATGCCTTTCAAACTCTTTTTCTAATCTTAATTCATGGTGTTTTTTCCTTCGACATCGTCATCACTATCATCATCACAATCATCATCATCACCACCACCGCCACCATTATATTCACCATTGTAGTCACTACTGCTACTAATACTATTACTATTTGTATCAGAACATAAACTTGTTTCTTATCTCTCTTTACTTTTCACTGGAAGAGAATCTATGATTTTTTTTCATTGTCTTATAGATTTTCTTGGTTTATTTAATTTAAAGAAAAAATATAATAAAAATATTATGGAATTTTTGTTTATTTTCATTAAAAGTAGGTTTTTTATACATTTATTTATTGTGCTGATTAAAAATTATACTTTTATATCGATAAGCCATTTTTGGAGTTTCTGCGAAGCATTTTTTTCAGTTTAGTTTTAGTTTATCAATAAATTTGAACATTTTAAAATTCTTTTCTCTATCTCTATTTTTACAATAAATTTACTACAACCACAATTTTCACTGCTTCTACTACTACTAGTATAACAACAACAACTATTACTACTACCACTACTACTACAACTACTACTACTACTACTACTATTACTACTACTACTACTACTACTACTACTACTACTACTACTACTACTACTACTACTACTACTACTACTACTACTACTACTACTACTACTACTACTACTACTACTGCTACTACTACTACTACTATTACTACTACTACTACTACTACTACCACTATACTACCACTACCACTACTACTACTACTACTACTACTACTACTACTACTACTACTACTACTACTACTACTACTACTACTACTACTACTACTACTACTACTACTACTACTACTACTAATACTATTACTACTATTACAACCACTACTACAACTACTACCACTTCTACTACTACCGTTACTATTACAACTACAACACCAACAAAACTCATTTTTCCAGCATTAAAAACGTCAATCTTGAACAATCTTTTTTATATTTCTTCAAAAAATGTAAAAGCTTCTATTTTTTTTTTTTTTGATCTCTAAACATCAGTTTTTACAAATGTCAAATGTGTCAGTATTGATCTCACAAGAGAGGAAAGAGATGGAAAGAAAACGGAGAGAAAGAGAGAGAGAGAGAGAGAGAGAGAGAGAGAGAGAGAGAGAGAGAGAGAGAGAGAGAGAGAGAGAGAGAGAGAGAAAGAGAGAGAGAGAGAGAGAGACCAGAAATCTTAAGGAATTCAATTTTGTTGCTCTACCGTGAATCTCGATGTAATTAAATTTCTCGCGCTTCTTTCCGTCACAGGCTTTGTGGTGACACAGAACTGTCTGTCACGCGTAAGAAGATCTGTCACTGACAGTCACACGAGTTCATTGAGTTTTTTTCTTTAAATAAGTAAAAAATAAAATTTAAGAAAAATTTTAAATTTTCATTTAACTTTTGACAGAAGAAGCTGGAGAAAATAGTTTAAATTTTTCTGTTATAAATGGAAAAACTTAAAAAACACTAGACACTGTTTTAGTCCATTTCCTTCTCTCTCTCTCTCTCTCTCTCTCTCTCTCTCTCTCTCTCTCTCTCTCTCTCTCTCTCTCTTTCTCTTTCTCTCTCTTTCTCTTTCGCTTTCTTTCTATTTCTTTCTCTGTCAGTTTTTAATTTTTCTTTCAACTTATTTTATATTTGTCTCTGTCTAATTTTAATTTAATTCTTTTTAAGTTGTTTCTTCTCAATTTGGACGTGCATCCGAAAAGAATATCACTTTACTTATTTCCGCAGACACAGACAGCCATTCAACAAGATCAACATCAACAACAACATTCAACAACGACCAAGGAAATTATGACACTCGGTGATGAAAATGCTAAACAACTCCATCCACAATATCCACAACAGCCCGTCAACAACACCGGGCGACACTGCGGCCAAACTGTAGTTCAGTGTCACCTTCATCACCATCAGTACAGCGCGCAACTACAAAATCCTGACAACGACGCGCCACAACTAAATGAAATTAGAGGTTATAGTTGCGGCAGCTCCAGCTTAAGTGAAACTAATCAACAATGTCCGGAGCATCGAAACGTAGCGGGTTCGCCGGACCGTTCAACCGAATTCGATCAGACTCGCAACGATATCGACGCGTCCGCTGCTGCAACGACGGCTGTCGTCTGTAGCAGCAGTGGTAGTAGTTGTTGCAGTAGTAGCTGCAGCACGATCGTCATTAAGAACAACAACAACATTAACGCCACCAATAAAGCATTCACCGAATGTCCCTTCTCTGCGGCCTTGAAAGATCAGCTACACTCGCCACACCAACCACCGCTACTGCAGCTAGCGGAAAACGCCAGCGACGACGAATGCAGCAAACGTTCCTGCTCTGAAGGAGGAAGCTTGCGCCAGTTCAACGACTCCAAGGGTTTCAGTCAACTCGAGTTCATCACTTGAAAGAAAATCTGAAGAGATCCACTAGTCGAAAAACAACATTTAAAATATTTATTCTCGAATAAGTTTTTTTTTTTTTTTTCAACTTATCCAGAAAAAAAATAGTCGAATGTTTATTTTGACGTTTATATTATTGAGCTGTTTTATTTTATGTGAAGCCGCTAGGGTGTGCGAATGTCTATCTATCGAACCTAACGATACCTACTACATTTAACTACATGTAGGTACGCTATGCTATTCGCAATTGAACTTGTCTTATCCACTATGAAGTCAGGATTTGTCTCATATAAATGTTAATTTAGATAATCTGTTTACATTAATTTCGTAGTTTAGTTCTATTTTTTCATTTTTCTATTGAGTTTTCTGCGTATATTAATCGACTTGACGTGTCCAACCGAAGCAAGACAATCAACCTTATACATGAACATGTGTTACTTACTTTTTGTTTACTATTTTAACCCGAAAGACCATTCTTATGCGTAATATTAAGGGGCCTATACGACGACGACACTTGTTTCTGAATTTGCATAATTATTAGTTGCTTAGATTAGTTGATTGATGACATTTTGCTTGCATACCTACTTTTATTATGGTGTATATTATTAATATTATTGTAAAACTTGCGTTCACAGTGTAATCAGATAAATAAAGAAATATAATATGTATACAACACATGTACAAATGCTGTGTAGTGTAAGCAGACAGACACACATCATTATCCTAAGTAGCACATATCTTATATGTGTACAAATGTCAAACCTGTACATGGGCCATAAATTAGCATTTATTGCTAACCAATGAAAGTGTGCATGTTCAAACTGTCCTTGTTAAATGAAGAAAAGTGAATGCCCTCTATAAAGTCTGGCATATGATAATAATAGTACAAAGAAATTACCTGGAAATTCCACATACACACACATTTTGCCAGTTCCTCCCATCCCTACTTCTCTAGGCCATCATACAACAACCATTAAAACCAGAATCAAGATGTTTAATAGAAAATAACCAAATATGGTCACATCTCATTGTTTTTATCCATTACTCAAATTTCTCTAGTTTAATCAATAAAAATAATCTGATTGAAAATGCAACACGTGTTTTCGACTAGCTCTCCGGTTTCGCTCGGCCGACATGAAAGATGTTCTTCTTATACTTGGAATTTCTTATTAAAACACGTGACAGTAAACAAATTCATTTTTGTTCAATGAATCATACGTTTAGTCATCACGGCGGGTTATAATCAAGAAGAAGGCGGTAGCAGATTTGATGCTGCTACTTTGATGTTAACATGGAATCAATGGTTTGAACATTCGCTTATGAACATATCCGGTTATGTGAACAAAAACAACGAAAGAAAACCAAAATGAACAAGAAAGAAAACAAGGCACAAACTGGAAGAAGAAAAACGACTGCTGGAAGCAAATGTTTCCCAAAACAAAAAGAATGTAAAATATAGGAAATAATAAAAAAACACATGGAAGCTCTCAACAAATGTGAACAACAAAAATCGCATCAGATTAATTTGAAGTTCTGGTCAAAACGCGTTCCAACCCCGAGCATCTTGGAATCAATCAGGGGAAACAGCCAGGCGATGTACCATCTCCTACCCAGGGTGACCCTCGCATTTTCCACAAAGCCGCGGTCGTACGCCCTCGAGCCCACCTTCCTCTCGTAGTGGGTCTGTCCCCTTATGAGCAATGCCAGCTGCTGGAGAAAAACGCCGTTGATGAAAAAGAAAAAGAGAATCGTCTTGAGGGTCAGAATGCAGATGAGAAACTCGTAGAAGCTGATTAGCTGGAAAGCAAGGCAGAAGTGAGGAGCGATCATGTATAAGGGAAGGAGGAGGCCAAGATGTCCGAGAATGCTGCACAGGAAATCGAACTGGAAAACGACGGCATAAGTGATGCCGCAGCTGAGGTAAAAGAGCATGGAGATGTAGTACCTGTCGAAAGAGATGGCGAAGAATCAATTAATACATATATTTATCATTATTATTGTATTATAATTTGATAAATTATGATGATCTTGGTTTCAATACCAAAACTCAAATTTTTTTTTTAAATTTGCAGCCAAATTGTTCAAACATGATCAGCAGCACAGCCACAATTTGTTGGTCCTTGTGCAAAAATAACTTTTTTTTATTAACACATGGAGTTTGTGGTTATTTGGTTTTTTTAATATTGATGAGGTCAGCTTTATATGGCTATATAGTCTAACTATTGACTAACACCATGTTAGATATTGTCAAATTTTTCATTTCATATGGTGCAGCTATGCCACACTGATCATGCTGCAACTCGCTCGCAAACCTTTGATTGAAGTAGCCAATGCAGGTTCCACTGAACGGACAGTGATGGTCGCGCTTGAGAATGCAGACGTCGCACTTCTTGCAGTGATGACTCCTCGGTGGCTTGGCCACGTCGCAAACGCCGCAGTAGAATCGTCCGTCTTGGGAGCCCTTTTCATCGTTCGATTCCACTGCTTTATTGACAATAAAAAGAGAGTCTTCTTGTTTTCTAATAACTGGGATGATACTTCGCCCTGACTGGGATGTCTCTTTAACTGCTTCGGATGTTTCTCGAGTTTCCTGCGTAGATGACACGGGATCCATCACCAAACACTCCTTCGGTCCTACGTCAATGTGGCTCGGGTTTGAAATGATTTTGTAGTAGTTGATGAGGACATTTATTAGGATGAAAAAAGGACCCAAGTAGTGGATGTAGACCTTTAGGGGCAGCGGGTTGGATCCGGTAGGGTAGTAGTAGTGGGGTATGAGAACGAACCAATCGAACCAGATTCCAAAGGCACCCCAAAAGAAAAAATATGCAATGCATAATTTATCAAATACTGGATGAGCATAGTAAGGATTGGCAAAGTAATTTCTGAGCTTTTTATTCATTGTTTGAGCTTGTCAAACTAAGCAATCTCCTTCTTTTGTTGTGTAACTTAGATTATAAAGATTATAATTATATATAACCCCGAAAAAATTCAAACCATTGAAGTACATTAAAAACTATTCATGAAAAACGTTTCGTCTTATTAAAAAACTTATTATACAACGATTGATGTTGTCATCGCTGCAAAAAGTTCCAATTTGTCGATACTTTTATTAATTGCACTCATCCACTCTTGCAAAAAAGTATCAATTTATCGTCTGCTAACACTTGGAAAATATTTTAATAGAGGATAATAGAATAAAGTTAAATCTTAAGATATAACAGTACAAAACTTCAACAGATGAGATCTTTTTTTTTAAAGCAGCGAAAATATATCTCGATGAGTTGTTTACAAATAGAAAAGTTAGCACAAAAATTGACCTAGCAACGCATGGATAATTTTGAAATAAAATGCAGTTTTAATAAAGCTAGCCTTTTTTCATTGTTAATTATTTTTATACAAAATAAACTATTTTTTAGTCATTACCTACAAAATTTCATATACACATTATTTTATCAATTAGGTTAACATCTTCTGGCTACCAGGCATGTGTTGTCCAACCTCATTTAATTTGCGAATGTCGTTGTTTTAAAAATTAGTCTAATTTTAGTTTGTTTATAAAAACTGTATATAAAGTCGTAGGCTAACTGTACAACATATCTTAGGGCACCTTCCCAACAGCTATATAGGTAATTGACCAATCCTTTTTACCTACTGACGGTCTTTCTAAATAAAATTAGCTTCTCTCAGCAACGAAATCTGAAACTTGGAATTGGAAACTTATTTTGTAAAATTGAATGAACAAAAAATTTTAAAATTAAGAAATTTCGACTTGTTTTCCGGAGGACAAAAGTTGCGCTCAACATTTTACAACCACACCAATCTTCTAGCAAGTCTTTCAAAATCGAGTAACAAGAATGTACAACGATGCCTGCTATCCGTATTGTAAATCTTTCTATGAAGAATTCGACACGGGTCCAGTTTCCAGCACCCCTATACGTCCTACATATCCCGTCACTCCACCGAGCTTCAGTAGGTACAGGTGCACCGACCACTCTCAGACCAGTCTCCCACACTCGGCCAAACCATGGACCAAAAAAGATACTCTGATGGCAATGTCGGCTACAGATCGGTTCATTCCGAACAGAATGTTGGCCGATGTGAACCTCTCAAACTACCTGCTGAGAAACAAAAAGAAGAATTCCCTGGTCGATCCGACAGGCGGGCAACGCCTACGAGCGCGACTTGGGCGACAAGGGCGACAGCAAAACGACATCGGACGACGGCAGCAGCAAAGACCTACACAGACGGGCAACTTAGATGATCGGCAATTGAATGAAGACAACAGTAACACGGTAGGCCGAGCGTTAAAGTTAAAGTTGATGAAGCTGGTAATTAAAGTATTACTTTAGCCAATTTAGAATATAACTAACTAACTAACTAACTAACTGATTGCTTGATTGGCTAGCATTTACGTCAATTTGATCAACAAATCAATCTCTAATCATCGAAACAAACAACCTATTTTATCAAATGATTTCCCATTTTATCCAATTTCTCCAGATTGAAGAAGAGTCCCCTCCTACTTTTGAGCAATTCCACGACGGGGGCATGTACTACGCCTGGTCAGAGAAGCCAGAGAGACGAGCACACTACAAGCAAAGGCTCATTTCGGCGGTAACGGAAAAGTGTGGTGGCGTCCCCCGTGTTTTAAAACTGTCGTCATCTCTCCGTGAGTTTTGTATTGCCATTATGGGAACGAGAAGAGATGATTCTACTCTAAAACTATAAGCGCCAGTAATTCTAAATGTTTTAAATGTTGAAACGGAGAAAGGGCCAAACATTTGAAAAGCATTCGATTTCTCAGCTCCAGTTTATAAAACACACTTTTGGAGACGATAATAAAGTATAAGAAAATAAGAACAAAGCCTCTATAGAAAAAATTGAAGAGATTTTATATATTAATTTCACATAATAATATAGTTAAAGATATAATTCAGTTTTATTTCTTCTTTTATAAGATTTCGTTTTATTCAGTGGACACCCCGCGCGCAAACTTTCCGAAAGAGAGCGAAAAAACGAAACTGAAACGATTTGTTCCGAGATTTCCAGAAAAGATTCTAGATATGCCAAAGATCGAAGAATGTTTTGGTAAGCGCAAGTGAAGTGCAATAAAAATGATTTTTTTAATAATTTAAAAAAAAAGTTCTGACTTTGATACAGGCAAATTTTAAAACATATTTTCTCAAGTATTTCATGTAGGCTAATAACCCGACCGGAGTTTTTTTTTTTAACACTCGACATCGACACTGTGCCAACACAGGTTCAAACATCATGGACTGGAGCTCGGCAACTGACTACATGGTCGTGGGCCTCGAAAACTCTGTCTACATGTGGCACCCGATAACCAAGGACTGCCTCAAGGTTCCTGTTAACTTCGAGGGCGTAGGCGACCGCCAGTACGTCAGCAGCTGCTTCGTGGCGGCCGTGTCGTGGAACGCCGCCGGCAATCTCTTGGCCGTCGCAACCGAGAACGGCACAGTCATGGTGAGAAGGCGATAGAAATAAAAACTGGCGGGGGCGGGGGGTAGGATGGGAGAAAATGTCGTAGGGCGGGCCTGATTGTGAAGGACACTGGTGGCTGATGCTGAAGGGTAGAAATTTAATTGCTTAATAACTTATGATTTTAAAATTCAGTACTTATTCAATAAGAATTATAATATGGTCAAATAAATTATATTATTTTTTAATAACACAATCCAATTAATAAAACAACATATAATATAAAGCAAATCTATTTTTTATTACTACTAAAAACAATTCTTTAGATATGGGACCGAGAAAAAAACGAATTAACAGAGGCAAAAAAGGCAAACAAGAGAGGGCCGTGCAGACATAGGGGGGTAACCACTTCAATGGTCTGGAAGGAAATAGCACCTTCATCACATTCAAAAACATCGTCTTATCAAAGCGATGCAGTTCTCTTCTTGTTAGTCATTGATTTGTGCGCCTACCTATATTGATTTGATTAAATTTTTATATTATACCGTTTTGACTCCATACTCGCGACTAAAACCCTGCACGGACACGCCGAGGCTTCAGCGCTAAGCCTTGGAGTTTTTGTGCCCGTAAAAACGGACCGAGTTGGGCCTGTGATTTGTACCCGTAAAAACGGACCGGGTCTTAAAAAATCTGCCCGTGATTGGCTCTACTCCGACCCAGCCGCCTTTTTTATTGCTTAACTCAGAAAAAAGAAATTATAAAAAAAATATATATCAGATTATGATATGCAAGGGGAATACCTTTGTACTCGTACTTCCTATATAATGTTATTTCAGTAATAAAACAACTAGTGTAGAAGATTATAAATTAATTAACAAAAACCCAGTTCCATATACTCCCCCTCCCCATAAACTAACCGCACTTTAACCGCGTGGTTTAATTAATTAGATTATGTGTGTTTATACATATAGTTATTTAAAATTTTTATTTAAAACAAGTTACTCAGATGTTTATTTCGTTTCAGGGCTCAGTCGTGTGAATGCATCCATCAGTATTCTCTGGGTGCCGTGAAGACCATTCAGGTTGTAAGAAGAAGAGATTTTATATATTAATTTAATATTAAAAAGGGTAATTTATTTTCTTAAGTTTTCTTTATCATCGAAATGATATCTAAGAAAAAATTGAAGAAATAGAGCACTTAAAAAGTTGTTCTAGTTTGCTAAAAAAAAAAACAAAACAAACCAACTGACTCAAAAAACCAAAACAAACAAACAAACCTACACAAAAAAACAGACAAAAAGACATAATTCATCTAATCTTTGGTTCTTTATATACCGATGAATTGAAACAATTCGTCTTGTAGTAATGCACCATCGGCTGTCTCAATCGTCTTTTGATATGTCAGCTTTATTCTAATGACGTCGCTCTATGAAAGCTATGGTCATTGTCCTCATTAGGAAAGATTTATTAAATGTATATGTATATATATATAGATAATGTATTGTTGATGATACAATAGTAGTATAGGCTGTTCTGTACCTTCTTTTATAGCCAAGTTATTATCACTGCACAATTATAATTATTCCTATGAATAGTAGTAAAGATTTCAGAAGCTGTTTGATTTAAATTTTGCGCAAAGCGTAAATTTCATCACTAATTACTTCCAGGTGCAAACGTTCTACTCAAAACTTCAGTTCATGCCAAACATCATCAGACTGTCGAAAGACAAAAATCATCTGGCCTGTATTGGTGATACAGGTATGTGACAGGTGAACGGATCGATGGTGATGGTGATGATGATGATAATGTTGATGATGATGATGATGATGATGATGATGATGATGATGATGATGATGATGATGATGATGATGATGATGATGATGATGATGATGATGATGATGCTGATGCTGATGATGATACTGATGATGATGATGATGGTGATGGTGATGATGATGATGATGATGGTGATGGTGGTGTGGTGTGGTGATGGTGATGGTGATGATGATGATGATGATGATGATGATGGTGGTGGTGATGATGGTGATGATGGTGATGCTGGTGGTGGTGGTGATGGTGATGATGATATTGATGATGATTATGATGATGGTG
>CAXBUH010000032.1:0-11483 GCA_963978895.1 Erpobdella octoculata | reverse complement strand
AACGGAGACTGATAGAGACAGACTGAAGGAGTCAAACAAACCGAGACTCGTGGAGGCAGACAGACAGAGACTTACCGAGACCGACTGACAGAGGCAGAGAGAGAGAGAGAGAGACGTTGTCGAATTGAAAGTAGAAACATATATCAGCAGATTGTTCCAGATTGAACAAAATATTGATACGCCGCAGACTCCTGGTTGTGTTGTGTAGTCCTCGTTGTTCACAACGGATGTCTTTTAGACAAAAAAAAACTTGGTAAAAATAAAAAATAAAATCAAAACGAAAAACAAATTATTTGTGTCAAATAAAAAAAAAATTTTTTAAGCGGTTTTAATTTGTGTTCATTATGTCTACTATTATATCGTTTTCTAGTTTGTCATATGATGTTAAGTCGCCCATATATTCTACGTTCAACTCCATCTATCTTCAATGGCTTGCATCATTCTTTTTTTTTTTATCTCTCCCGATCTTCATTGAACCTCACTCTCTTTCTATTTCTCCAATTATTTTTTTTTTTTTTTTTTTTTCTATTTCTTCCAATTGTATTTCAATTACATTCCAGCCTGTTTTTGTCTCGTTTTTCAATTTCAATATTTTAATCTCTTTCCCTTCCCCCCATCCAGCCCGTTTCTACTATTTTTCTCCTCTTCCCTCTCCCTCCTCCTCCCGCAACAACGTATTTCCAATTCATTCGTCTTTTTTGTGACTCTCCGTTCCGATGGCTTTCCATATATCGCTATTGATTTCCTTCTGTCGACTGGATTCGAACCGATAACCTCTTACCCGATTGCAGTAACTTTTATTGATAGTACCATCAGTAGAAAGACTTCAATAAAGACAAGATACAACAAGATACTACCATCAGCTGAAAGATGTTCATTGCTTAAAGAAGATACTATATATCCTTGGTATGCGGTTTGTACGGATACAAGATGCTATAATCAGTAGAAGGTCTTAAATAAATGCAATTAACGCAACTGTTCCTACTTCTACCAATACCGATACCACTACCACTACCACTACCACTACCACTACCACTACCACTACCACTACCACTACCACTACCACTACCACTACCACTACCACTACCACTACCACTACCACTACCACTACAACTACCACTACCACTACCACTACCACTACCACTACCACTACCACTACCACTACCACTACCACTACCACTACCACTACCACTACCACTACCACTACCACTACTACTACTACTACTATTGCTGCTGCTGCTGTTGCTGCTGTTGCTGCTGCTGCTGCTGCTGCTACTATCGCAGTAGAACACCAGCAATTGCAGGTTCAACTACAGTCAAAACGACTGCATTTCTTGTTTCCACAATTCCAGTCATCACGCTGATTTTCTTTCCGGGCATGCCAGCATCGATTGACCTCCGTTGAGCGGAAAAATCTCGACTGATTTCGCTCTGGCGTGATTCGAAACAGTGATAATCATTCTCAATTACACAACTTTTTTTTAAATTTCCTTTTATCCAATTTTAAAAAAAAACATTATAAAAGAAAAAATGAATTCTTTGGCGAAAATAGCATCCGAAAGCTGCATTATTTATATAATGATGGATGGAGAACCACCAGTAAGAAAAAAGAGGAAAAGAAGAACAAGAAACTGTCACCGACGACTGGAAGAGCCATAGAGGCGGATCTAATTGATCTGACAGCTCTCGTTGTATTAATAGATCCGATACGAAATTTGGGATAAATGAACGCACGTGGTCCAGTAGACTGCTCAAATTGCAATTCCGAGTACGACATCTGTTTCTCCGCTCTTAGAAGTTCTAGCTTATTTTTTTTTTCGATAGACTAAAAAGTTTGGCGATTACGTACTTTTTTATCAATAAATTCTTGCAGGATAGTTTAATTTTTAACTAAAATGATTATTATTGTCCTTAAAATTGTTAATAATTGTGTTAATCATCATTTATAATTATTCATCGAATAAACCAAAAATTTGATAAAAAAATCTGTAATGAACATTTAACGGTTTTTGAACGACCACCAAGCATGTTCTATTTAAGAGAAATTCGATTTCTGTCGATGTCCAACCCCCCCAACCCCCCCCCCCTCCCGACCAATTTTGTGCCATACCTATTAGTAAACTTTTTCAACGTCAAAAGTCATAATTTTACTGAACTTGAAAAATATGATAATTTCACAATGTTTTAAAAAACGACCATCATCATCACCATACAATTGCCATCATCATCATCGCCATACAATGACCATCATCATTATCAACATCCTCATACATACAATCGCCACCATTATCATCATCACCATACAATCGCAATCATCACCAGCACCACTACCACCGTCGATACCATCAATCACTGCATGCTTAGAAACGACATGGCTGGGTTGGCCGGTCATTATTTTCAAAAAAGTTAACACCTACTATGTATGCAGACGACTCGCTAAATTAGAAGAAGGAACTTCGAAACTGAACTCTTTCATTAGATCTTTTTAGCAATTCACCACTGAACGGTCCTGAGATTTATCCTTAAGACCACACACACACACACACAAGTGCGAGAAAAGAAAAAATTATCTTTGAAAGTTGAAGGAGTGTCAAAGTTATGTCAGCCGCGGGATGAGAATGGGGGGGGGTAGGCGAGCTAACCCCCCTTCGAGCACCGGCTAGTATCGTTTTGTCCTGTGCGGAAATTTATTACAGTACGGGGAATATTTGGGTGTATTTCTGTTTAAAAAATAATTGAAAGTCTTTAAAAGAGCTTGGATGAAAATGCAAACGACGGAATAGTCGAGGCTCTTATTTTTCTTTTTCTTCTTTTTTTTAATAAAAAACATTAAATCCGATAAGATTACAGAAAAAAAAGATTAAACAGTCATTTATAAATATTTTTAAAAATAAATAACGTGAATAATTATTTGAAATTGTTTCTTCACCATCTTGCGTTCATATCTATCTATCTATATTCTCCTCACTGTCTTGCTCTCTCTCTCTCTCTCTCTCTCTCTCTCTCCCTCTCTCTCTCCCTCTCTCTCTCCCTCTCTCTCTCCCTCTCTCTCTCCCTCTCTTTCTCTCTCTCTCCCACCATCGTAGTAGAATCGTGTCCATGATGCAATGGCTACTTTCAAGTTGGATCTCATTTCAAAAGCACCGAACGTTGCCTTTCAATATATGCATACTTACTTACGCATGATTATAGGCAGGTACCTCGTGACACTCGTCAGCCAATCGGCTTTAAGGGTGTATTTCATTAGTTTGAATTATTTTTTGCTGTTAAAATAAATAAAAAAGTTAAATCGATTTTTTAAAAATTAATTTGTGACAGTTTTATTAGAATTGCTTTTTTATGAAGAACAAAAGGATTTTTTTAGAGTTCGCCAACCACCAAGATAGAAAAGCAAACGCGAACATAAAACTACACTTTATCTACAAGAACAAACCATAAAAATGAAATTCAAAGAAACTTTTTTTTTTTCTTCTTCTTTTTCTTCTTCTCGGTTTCATTTTGTACGGAAAAATCCAATTTTTCCGACGGTTTTGTCAGCTATATAGGGAAAAACATTTTATTTTCAATTCACTTTTCTGCTATTCAAAAAAAAATCTGTTTTAAAAAGAAGATGAAATGAAAATCGAAGTGTAACGAGAGAACTTTTTGCAACCTTTTTAATAACTTTATTGCATCACTTTCACCTTATCACCTTTTTATTTTTTTATTTTTTTTTATTTTAATTACTTTTATATATCGTAATCTGATTTTTCTGTATTTTAAAAACGCTTATAATAACTTGCAATATTGTTTGTTTGTTTGTTGGTTTCAGCACAAAACGTTGTTTTTTGAAAACACCGCGTCTCGTCCGATCAACGAAGTTAAGCAACTTCGAGCTCGGTTAGTACTTCGGTGGGTGACAATAAATACATTAATCCGTTTTTAGATTTAAAAAATTAAACACAGAAAAATGAAAAATAATAAGAAATATAAACAATTTATAAAAAAAATTTTTTAAACAACGCTCGTATGGTAATGAATGATCTAAAAGGTTACAAATAATATTAAAGTGTTCATATTAACATTTTTTTAACTAAACTTTTCTTTTTGAAGATAAGAGCGTTAGGCGTTATTTATATAATATCTATAACATACTACCGCCCAACGCTTTAATCCTCCAAACAAAAAGTTTAGTTCAAAAAATGTTAATATGTACACTGTAACATTATTTTTAACCTTTTAGTACATTAGTAGACAAGCGTTGTTTTAAAAAATATTGTTCATACTTTATTTTATTCTTTTTCTTTTATTTTTTGTCACTCTTTTTCCTCTTTTCATTTTTGAATTTTCATTTCCTAACTTGCTTTTTAACTTTAATTAAGCTTTATTTTGTAGTCCATCATAGCTGATTCTTTCAAAAAATATTTAATTTTGTTTCTATTTTCCACTTCTCGCTCAATATCACTTTCTTCCCTCGTTGTAATTTTCATTTTATCCCATCGAGACGTTAAATCCTTTAATCTAAATTCAAATAAATCCAACAGAAAATAGAGTTGTACTAAAGTTGATTCAATGATTTTTCAGAGGAGAAGAAACAAAAAACAAATCACTCGTGCCAGGCGATGCGTCCAAAAGAGCTAATTTGTATGGAAATTGTATGTTTGATTACTCCATGATTAGCAGCGCGTCGCAGAGTGATTCGCTTTCATTTGTTATGTTGAACTATCCAGTGACCCTTCCTGTTCTTGTGTTAAAAAAAAATTCATATAACAAATTATGCGACTATTTGTTCATTGTAATTTTTTTTATAATTATTTCAAAATTATTTAAACATGCATTTTGCTTCAAATGACACAAGTGTCTCAAAATATCAAAATTTTATCTCAGAAATTGTTCACATTACAAACGTCTTCTGATTACATTCATGCTGCAATCTCTACGATCCTCTACAAAAACGCATTCCCTAAAATATGGCGTACTCTAATTTATACGCTGGCAGTCCCCCCCCTCCTCCTCCCTTCCTTTCCCCTTGAGCCTTGTAAACATGAAGACGTTGTAATAAACGTACATCATTAACAAACGTAACGTAAAAAATTTCTAAATATAAATATAAATAATATATATATATAAATATAAATAATATATATAAACAAATCAATAAATAAACTGAAGCAGAAATATATAGGCAAAATCGATAAATTTACAAGAAAACTCAGAGGAATGATCTGAACAAAAGCATTATCTCTGTCGGAGATTTCAGACGACATAAATAAGGAAAGTCGTGTCACATTTAGATGCCATCTTTTGCCTAATCTATATGACCGAGCGTCTCTATGTACGCCGGGACGGTCGGGCGGCCGGAGAATGGCGCGACTACACGACAGACATGAAACAGCTACATCAGCAGAGCAGCAGATACGACGGATGAACTTGTTTGAGCTATTTTATCATTATAAACTCACTTCAGCAACTACGATAAAACTTTAAAAAAAAACACAGCTATTTCAGCTAATCTCCGAATAATAGTTAGTAGTTTAGCAGCCATTCAGAGATTAGCAAGTAGCAGTTTTTTAACGGTCTAGAAAACTATGAAGACAGCGCGGGCTAGTTTCAGCAACTGAATTCACTTAAGCACTCATTTCGGGCTACAACAACAGCTAACGCAAGCTACATCAACAACAACTCAGTCGAGTATTTAGAGCTAAACTTCTTACTCTAGCTAATACGACTACATTACGCTAACGAAAGCTACCACAACTGAGACTAATATCCTATTGAGATCTCCGATGCATTCGAGTGCGTCGCGAATTAGTCTTCAGTCGCGCAATCAGAAACAAACATGAGCGATGAAGATGGAAAATTATCAAAACCGAAAAAAAAAAAAAAAAAAAAAAAGCGTTTTGAAAGATAAAAAAAAAGTGAAAGAAAAAAAAACGATGGGTTTGTGGAAAATAAGAAATTGGAAGTAACTTCAGGAGACTATGTCGACGCGATTTTATCGATCCAGTACTGGATGAGAAAGGGATAGCTGGAGCGAAAGAGTAATGGAGAAATAAATAATACAGCGATACTTTTACAAATGACACCGATACAAAATCAGATACAATTCGACACAAAAATCATTAAAAAAAAAATCTCCAAAAAAAGGACAGAGAAAAAAGCCGCGAAAAATAAAAGAAATTGAAAATAGTATAAAAAGAAAGATATAAATACTCGAAATTTCGACGGAAAAAGCAATAACAAAAAAGATATGGAAAAATATTTTTGTCGGTCCTCGAAAAAAAGAGAATGAAAGAGAGCTATAAAAATGAAAATGGTTTCCTCATTTGCTGATATAACGAGTGTTTCTAATGTCGTTTTATTTTATGGCGCCGAGTTTTTTTTTTTTTTTTTGGTGGTGGGATTTTTTTCCATCTTCGGAGATGGATGAGGAGAAAGAGGAAGATGCGGGGAAAATGTAATGCGTAATAATTACGAGTTGGGAAAAAGGAGATAGGTGAAATGGTGAGGGGAGGGGTTATAGGCAAAAAATGTGGAGTGTGGAGGGAGGAGGGAGGAGGGTGGAGAGAGATGAGAAGGGACTTGAGACGATAAGAGATGAATGGTACCTGGTTTTAGATGTTTTAGCTTCTTTTCGTTTACTCTATCAAGTTTGATGTAGACAGCGTGGCGATGGTAAAATGATGATGATCGTGATGACGATATGGTGGACTATGACTATCGTTATGATGACGATGATGATGATGATGATGATGATGATGATGATGACGATGACGATGACGATGACGATGACGATGACGATGACGATGACGATGACGATGACGATGACGATGACGATGACGATGACGATGACGATGACGATGACGATGACGATGACGATGACGATGACGTTGACGATGACGATGACGATGACGATGACGATGTCGATGGCGATGACGATCATGATAATGATGGTGATAATAATATTACCATAACGGTAATGATAATAGTGACTGCGATGGTTATGGTATAGGTAAGGATGACGACGAGGATGGTGATGGTGATGGTCGCGTTGATGACGACAATGACTTTGTTTTTTTTTACCTCGATGGAGTCTATAATTTAACAAGAGGACATATAATATCGTATAATGGCCAGCAATAAAATTTTTAATGCGTTTAATATATTTCGGTGAAAACTTTCATTTTCATCGTTCGCCGTGTTTTTACGTTTTCTAATTTAAAATTTTTATTTTGTGGCCTTGAGTATATTCATCAAGATTTTTAACACAAAACAAAACTATTTGGTTTTTTTTTGTTATAAGTGTACAATTACCATTTTTGCAACATCCAGTTTGTATAATTTTTTTTCTTTTAATGGTTTTTATTTATTTTCATCTTTTCTCACTTTATAACTGTTTCCTACTTTCACTATTTCAGCAAATTTTAATTTGTTAACTATTTTAATTGTTAAAGTTTTTTTTTTTAACATTAAACTTTTACTTTCCGCTTCTTAAAGTTCAGCTAAATATCACCGTCACAAACAAACAGCAGCAATAGAAGTAAGATTACCATTCTTTCAACTTCTTCTCCCTCTGGCAATTTCGCAACCTTATGTTTACTTTTCTTCTTCTTCTTCTTCTTCCTTGTTCGCCATTGCGACAGGAAACTACGTCCAGTCTTATTTCTTCCTCTGAAAGAAAATCCCGGCGTAAATCAGGAATGTGCTGTTTTCTTAAATGATGCGCTTTAGTACTACTGAAAAGAAAAAATCATCCGACAACAACCACCATCCGACAACAACCAACAACCGACAGCATTACAACGACTAGCTATATGAACAAAAAGCAAAGAATACACATTTTTTCTTGATTTATCATAATTTTCGCTCGATTGGGCCAATAAAAGAACCATTAGAGCTTGTTTTCGTCGTCGTCGGTAAATCTAGCTACGTAGAAAGTGTAATGCTTGAAACGTTCGCGACTTTTACCTGTAAGTTTACCGACATCGTTAACAGGTGAGAGGAGACGTGTTTTTTTTAGAAAGGAAGCCTTAGATTTACAGGTGCAGTTGTGATAATTTATGATTCTTGAAAAATAAACCCTTCGGTTCTTGAAATGAAAAATTTTCGGTAAAACCACCTTACGCAATGTTTGTCGTCTGCTTCTCTTTTACTTTCCGGACGCATTACAATTACACGACGCGAGCACGCGCTGATGCTTGACAGGCAGTGTAATTGTAATTTTTTAACGTCTCTTCTTATTTTTCCGGACACATTACGGTTACACTACGCGAGCACGCGCTGATGCTTGACAGACAGTGTAATTGTAATTCGAGTCAACATTCACGCACGGACCCCCCGTCAAAGTCGCATGTGCGCCACCCGGGTATTCACGGACCGAAGCGGGTAATCGATAAAATGCAGACTGCCGCCGAGGTAGGCTAGCAATAGGAACATTAATCATTCCAGAAAGAAGGCGCACGAACGAGTGAGACACACAAACGCGCAGAGAGAGAGAGAGAGAGAACAAAGCGTAAAAGAGAGAGACTGCTTAATAATTGTGGGGTTCTTTTTTCCTTTAAGCGTTTTGAGTGAAAAGTTTAAAAAAAATGGAAAAGTTGAAAAGGCATAAAGAGTAAAACTATGGACCAACAAAATTGAAGAAAACCGACAGATGGATAGACAGACACGTGGATACACACACACACAGAGATAGTTAGACAACTAGATAGACAGACAAATGAAAGAATAATATATAAACAGACAAATAGATATACATATAAGCAGACAGACTAATCAATATACAAACAAGTAGATAGACATATAAACAGACAAGAAATAAAGGAAATAACCGAACAAACAAAAAAGAAAAAAAGAAAAAGGAAGACAGAGAAAGGAAGAAACTAGAAAAAAAAAGAAGAAGAAGAAGAAGAAGAAGAAGAAGAAGAAGAAGAAGAAGAAGAAGAAGAAGAAGAAGAAGAAGAAGAAGAAGAAGAAGAAGAAGAAGAAGAAGAAGAAGAAGAAGAAGAAGAAGAAAAGGAATTAAATTGACGTCGTGTGAGAAGAACGTTTAGAGAGAGAGAGAGAGAGAGAAAGAGAGAGAAAGAGAGAGAGAGAGTAAGTGAGAACGTTTAGCGAGAGAGAGAGAAGTACATTCGTCAGTTTCAAAGCATTCATTAATTATTTAATTAGTGCTCTCGCGTTTTCTCTTATATTTCAACCTCTACTTTTCTTTCTACCACATCCAACTGCACTCTGGGTAAAAAAAATTTTTTTTTATATCTTTTTACTTTTTTATTAGATTAAGATATTAATAAAAATCAATATAATGATCGCTCGAGCGTTCTTCTGATACTGTAGGAAGAGGCTTGATACTGTGGACAGTTTTCGCTTTGAAGTAGATGGGGAGGGACAGCGGGCATAACCCGGTATACCCTCGGGAATACCAGAGGAATTGTGACATTTTCGGGGTTACCACATCAATGGGAATAACGCATGTTACGAGAGTGAGGAGACAAACTTTGTGGGATTACCACAGAAAGGGAAGAAATCCATGGAGATGGAAGAAAACGTTGGAGATTTACAGCGGGCTGGGAATAAATTTTCTAGTAATACCTACCTCGGTATAGAACAACATATTTTTTGGAAAAACTTCAGTTTCTGTTATTGAAACTCAGTTATTTTTAAACAAAGACTGCATTTTCTTTGTTGATATTATTTATACTATGGAACGTTGTCTTCTTACAGTAATGTCGCTGACATTTTTATTTCTAAAGTTTCCAAGTTTCAGTTTAGATTTTAGTTCAGAATTGTTTTTTTTTAAATAATGAAAAAAATGTAAATTAAACATTTAATTACATTTTCAACAATTACATTGTCACTATTTGCGAAAGGGATAGAAAAGAAAGTTCATCTTCGCTTAAACTTCTATTTTGAATTTATCGTTTATGAATATTTTAGTGTATTTGGTGAACCCGAAAGAGGATTTATTTAGCAACAGCTAAAGTCATTTAATAGTTAAATATTTTATACAAAAGTTATAAACGGCACAATTGTCACAATGACAAGTTTATTTGAATGAATATTTTGATTTTTAGTCAGACTCAGCTTATTTTATTGTTAACTCTATAACGAGTATATATTGCAATGTGTGAATGCACACAATATACACGTTTAAATAATAATGAACATTTTTTCACGTTAAATAGTTTCAAAACGTGATCCAAAATGTGCTCGACGTGAACCGAAGGGGCCGGCCAGTCCACGGACTGCCCGGGTGGGGTAGCACGAATTCCAGCTACGCCACTGAATAATCAATATTTAAAACGACTTGCAATGCCATTGACCCTCTCTTGTCTCCTCGTCATCTCTCCGTACCGAAAACTTTTCTTTATTTTTTCTCACATCAGCTTCATACCGCTCTTAAATTCTTATTTGTACCTGTCTCTTTTGCTGTCTCTCATTTAGTTTCTGTTTATTTTCTTTAGTTTCTTTAGTTTCTTTGTTTGTCTTTCTGTCCGTATTTGTTAGTCTCTCCCGTCTGTATGTTTACCGATTTCTCTTCTATTTTTTCGCTTATAATAAATGCTAATGAGCGATTTGAAGCAAAAGTATTTCTACTCGCTGGCTAGGATTAAACGCTGACCTTCTTTAAGTGTAACAGACCGTAGCAGCACCCACAACCAGTCCACCTACCCGTGCCACCTAAACAGACCACCATGCATACACATCAATTGCCGCGTCAACCAAAGGCAATTAGCGACATGAAAAGAGTTCGGGGGTACGTGCTGCCTTTAATATTGATCCCGTTCTAGGATGTTTTCCTCTTTCTCTTCTGAATATATTTTCTTAACCCTTATTCTTAGTTTTCAACCCTTCTTCATTTTTTCCATTTTGCCTAGTCTCTCTTTTTTTCTCTCTTTCTTTCTTTCTCTCTTTCTCTCGTTCTCTTTTGCTTTTCTTTCCCTTTTTATCTCTATCTCTATCTCTTTCTCTATCTATTTAAGTCTTTCTGTTTTTTCATTTGTCTTATATTGTTTCTTTTTCTTTACGTTTTCCTACCTGTCCCTACTTCTCCTCCTCTCCTGACTCATATCAACTTTCATACGTACGTAAACGACCGTCAAAGATAGAAACAACGTTTCTGCCGTCAAAAAGACGTTTTGAAGTCCCCGGAAACTTTCAACATCGACAATTAAACTGCGTTTCTTTTAGGATTTTTTTAATTTTTTTTTTTAAATTTGTTTATGACATTTTTTATAAATTCATATTTTTTATTTTATTCATGACTTTTATATTGAAAATTTATATTCTTATTTTATTTATGAGTTTTTTTTATAAATTCATTTTTTTAATTTTATTTATGATTTTTTTTTAGAAATTTTTTTTTTAATTTAATTTTTGAGTTTTTTTATACATTTACTTTTTTTTCATCTTGTTCTGTTTTTTTTTATTTCCTCTCAATGTTCATGTTTACGTTCATCAAAAATGTTTGTTTTGTTCGTGTGGTTCGTCCCAATCCGTCA
>CAXBUH010000031.1:0-64949 GCA_963978895.1 Erpobdella octoculata | reverse complement strand
AAAACAACATTGTCACTTGACATTATAAAAAAAGAGCCCAGAAAGGGGATGATGAGGTATCTGCTAATATGTTTACAGGGGAGAGGGGGAGAATAGGTGATAGTGTTTGCATTCCCTTGCCCCTAATTGACGTAAAAGAAAAGCTACGTAGTCAAAATCTCTACAAATTACAAAGTTATTTGGTCGATAAAAATTTGTCATTGCATTGTCACTTTCATTGCTGGCAATATGGCTGAAAAAGCATATTCTGAAAATTTTTCTTGAGATGCGATATCGTTCTCTGAGAATTTGTTTATGATAATGATATCAGTATAATAAGACCTCAATAGATGAAAATATCTCAAATTTATTTATTTTTTCTTCTTATGAAATGAAAATTTTGGAAGATTTTCCCGAAAAACCTGAACTACTCATTGTGTTAGTGTACAAGAAATGCTGAATGACATGGAACTGAAGCTTTTTGTAATTACTTTGCACCTGGTTTGAGAACAGAATATAACTTTTATAACTTTCTTCACAAAAAGAGCAACAAATTACTTCAATTTATGTTATGTTGTTCATTGAAAACGAATTTTCCCAACCGATAAAATAAATTAATATAATAAATAACTTTGATGAGATAGTTCTGCAAAAAAACAGCGTTGAACGTTGGAAATATGATAATGATAACGATTGAGAGTAGAAACATTTTTTTAGTGTTTATTTTGTTTTGTTTTTAGGGAGGGGCCCAACTGGAACTGTTTGGAAGGGGCATAGCATCACATAAACACGGCCCTGTTTAGTGTTATTTAAATTGTTTCTTTAACGTGGAAGAATGCAAACGGAAAAGCAGAATAAGAGTTATTGCCTTGTGTTTTTGTTTGTTTTTTAATTGAACCATTTTCACCCATTGTTGTTTTATTGACATGACGACTTGACGACATCAAATTTTTGCTCGTTTCATAGCTATGTGGGGTTTTTTTTTGTAGTCAGTGAAGATTATTTTCTTTTTCTTCAGTTTTTGTTCTCTAACTTTTTCTCTAATTTTTAAAACAAGTGTCGCAAGCCGTTTGAGAAAAAGACGTGTCATCAGCTAGAGAAATCAGAAATTTAATTGCTTTTATTTATTTCTTTAATGTAAATAGGAAGGTAGTTTTAAAATGAAACCATCTTGTTGTTCTCCAAATAGGCTAAAGTAATTCAAAGCATAGGCCTACAGGTATACGCTACATTGTATAAACTTTAACTCAAAAAGTATAACGTTTTTTATGCTTTATTTTAAAACTTCAATTGCATCAAAATGAAAATAGTTCAAAAGTTCATGAAATAAGTTCTTGTCCTGGCGAAAAAGACATTTAAGTCCAGCTGCAATCGTAACTGTCCAGTGTGAATGGTCTCCACAGCAAGTCAGAAATCGCGAAATTGCACATGATTCCCTAAATTAAAAAAAAAAACAATTTTTTATTAATTTAACATATTATTGAATCACTTCATTAATTTTTGAACATCATTAATTTGAAAAGTTTTAATAAACCGTTGTACACAAAACCTGAGGACAGCCAAGACTGACGCCGAGCCAATATTTCACTCCCTCAACAGACTGTTCAATTGATCAAAAAACGTTAAACAACATCATATTTTATGCATTTCAATTTTCCTATGATTTCCACGCATGATCTAGCATATTTATTATAAACAAAGGTTTAGTAGACATGATCGTTAGTTTTAATCGATAACTTCTACGAAGAAACAATATCTTTAGAAACTTTATGCTGAGTTGCGTTGGCCAGTAATCGGGCGAACCATTATGAAATAAGGTCCCATACATATAGTTTTAAACAAAAATCAATGAATGAAAAACACTCATACACACATGAATCATGTGCATTAATTAAAAGTTTACAAAAAATAAAGCAATTTGAGACTTTGTATTAATGAATATTCGCATAAACTTGTGTTCAATTATTTATTGAGAAACCCTCATAAGTGTAATTTTTTAATATAGATAAAAATATTAAAGATACATACCCTACCAACATTGCTATACTGTGATAAAACCATTTAAACTGACAAAAACATTCAGAATTTTTTTTATTTACCTGAGCTTCAGCTGATTCAACTCTTCTCAATAAACAGTCGCTCTTAGTTAGGTTGTTGAACAGACTCAGTGCTTCTTCAGCAATGCCAACGATTTCCTCTGTTATTTTGACCACAGTTCGACCACCCAATATAAAATGAGTAGTAAATTGAGCTGACGTGGCAGCAATGAGAGCTGAAATAACAAAACAAACAACAACAATCGACTTCATTTTTTCAAACTTAAAGCCGACTGAACTGGATCAAATTTTCTGCTTTCTATCAGCTGTTTATATAGTTTTTCTCTCCGCTTCGTTTGCTTGAAACGGTAATGACAAATCAATTGTTAACAACTTTTCCAAATAAAGTAGTCAGTTGAAGTGCAATTAAAAAAAATGATTTATATAATTAAAATGCAATTAAAATCAATTTATGGCAATTGCAATTTCACCACAACTATTTTTTTTAGTTTCGATATGCTCAATAATAAAAAATCGAAACTTAAAATAATTGCCTTAGAAATAAAACAGTTTTATTTTAATTATTCTTGTATAGAGGATTTTTTATTTAATAGGTAAAATTGTCATTGGCCAAAAATTATATGTGCTTAGATGCTAGCTCAATTCGTCACAATTACTCAGAATCCGATACTGCAGAATTGTGACGTTGAACTTGTTTACATAAGCAACAGAACCAGTCTGGTGAAAACAACGTTTGATGGGGGAGTTCTCCTTAGTGCTATGATTACCACACCCTAAGCCCTCGGTCAGGGGAGCCAGGATTCAACTATTTACAAAAAACAAAAATACGCTAACCAGGTAATAGTCCTGCAAGCTGCCCCGGCGACATCATGGGGAGCACCAAAAAGAAGATTCAGTGTATTCATATTGAACTAACTTGCTCAGAAAAAAGCGACTATAGTTTTCATCGTTAATATTAATTACCGTTTACAGCATATTTTGATAGATTTTAGATGCTATAGTATGTGACCTCCCCCTGGTCATCAGGTTTTTTTGGGAAGAAAAATAAAACGAGAGTTTCAAATTTTTATTTTTGAAAAGTGGTTTGTTTTGGGAGCAAGAATCAAAAGATGTTACGCAGGGGGGCAGATTTTGTTTCGTCCCCGGGCGCAGAAAACCCTAGCTACGCCCCTGAGTAGGCCCTAAAACATCTTGCCCCTTTTCAGGTTTTGATGAAATGACGTCCCTAATGAGATTTTCCATGACACTTGTTTTGTATTCATCTCCGTGAGTGATATAAGGTAGAATGTGTTTACTGGGCATGAAATCATGGTTTCCACAAAGATGATCAAAATAACACTATTAAATGGAACTACATTGAGCACCTCCATAACTTGCAGAATAGTGAAGGCTTGCGGTTGGGGAATAAATTGAAGGATGCCCACATTCACTGGTACAAACAGAAAATGAAAATCAATTTAGCTGCCCAAACATTTAGTGCAAGTGTTGCAGATGCGATTGAATTAGATCAATTTGCAGGTTCTCAAGCTACAGTTCGCTTCTTGCGTTTAATTGATCAATTATTTGATTTTCTCAATTCCCGAAACCTATTAGCTAAAGGTTATAAAGCTCCCTTGCGACCAAATAACGAACAGTCTTTATTTAATTTCTTTATTAACACAACATAACTTACTACTACATTTAACAAACATTTTGATGTTAAAAGTTACTATACTAATAGACTCAAAACTTTTCGAGTCATACAGTTTCTTGTACAACCTATTCTGTACTTGCTAAACTAGCTAGCTAAACCATAGCAGAGCGATTTTCTTGCGGTGATCTGCAGCGCGTTTCATCTGTGTGACTGCCAAATCTTTTGCATGTGTTACCGAATAACTATCATAATGACCGTAGTAAAAAAATGTTAAAAATACCGAATAACTAAATAAAAATTTTTATTTTCAAGTAAAAAAGTTAAATTTAATTAAAACCCCCTAATTGTTCGTATATCATGCGACGACCGACGTAAACACGACGGCTGCATTGGTAATTAAGAGTGGTAACACGGCGGCAAACTGTCGACAACATTTCTATTGAAATAATGGGCTAAGCGCAATCCAGTTATATTATAGAGATCAGTGATTGCGATTTGAATAGTAGTCTGGTAGATTTAGCTTTTGATTTGGAAATTTTAATAGACAAGCCAAAAAGTACATTAAACTATAGTATTTGCTATAACTAAGAGCTGGAAAAAGATACCAGACACAGATCGGTCCCTAAAAAAAGTTATTAGCAAAAGAAGTTGCTCAAAACTCGCGAATCTGTTTATTAACGCCAACCAATCAAAAGCCAGCTTTTTCTAATTCTGCGTAAAAATTGACGCTTAATTTACAAATTATCTCCACTCAAATGCTCATAAAACAGTTTAGTTATTTATTTCTATATTTTTTAAACGAAACTTTTATTTTCCGTTTGCTTATACAACTATATAAATGAATAAGAATTTTAAAAAACGCTGCTAAAAATCCAAAATCGTCCAAATCAAAATCTAAGGCTTAAATAAAACGTTAAGATATTGAAGAAAAATCGAATTCAAACGCGATAAAACCGGCAATGCAAAATGAATACAAAGAAAACGCAAATATAGCATAGAAAACGAGACTTTATTGAATTCTTATTGGCTTGAGCGAGTAATGTTATTGCGCATAGCGCGACATCGTCTTACGTAATGAGACAAAAGAGTACATACAAAATCATTAATAACTAGAGTACCATAGCTGCTCATTAGTGGTATCTTCATACAGATATTGTACAACATAATCTCTATTGAATGGTATAAAAATCGGCCTCGAAAAACTGCTAGATCTACCAGTCTCTAGCGTAAGAATGTGTAATTTGCCTTCGTTACTTGATGGTAAATTAAGGTGACATAGTGGTAGCTAAGTGTGTTAATTGCGCTAAGTTGATTTCAGGATCAAAATGTGCAACTATAAATTTTCTTCGTCATTTGAAGATAACGTGCTATAATTATACTATAATAGATACGGTAAAACCGTACTTTCCTACCACACAATTATTAAATCAACTACGTTGCTATCTTAATATGGTAGGAAATTATGGTTTTACCATTATAAACTGTATAAGATTTTTATTATGCTAGGTCACCATGATAATTTTAGATATTTTGTTATTTGGATATTTGATAATAAACCATAGTTAATAAATGTATTTCTGTACTTTTTCAGCTAAAGCATCATTCGCTTCTCGTGCAGTACAGTGCGTAAAAAAATAGTGCGTCTACCAGTAAAAGAAAACGTTCCGTCAGTCCATCAACACCAATCTCCCGAGAGAAGCCGAAAACTCAAATGCAGTTGAATTTTGTTAATTTTAATATTTAAATGATGAGCGTCACATCTGTGTCAGCTACTGCTGATGGAATTTAAAGTCAAAGCATGGAACGAATTGATAAAGACTACGGCTACTATGATGACCAGTGTTCTTCACAGACCATCGGTACCTCTAACAATGTCTACAACATTAAGATAAAAATGATGAACTATTTATCGGATGTAGACAGCACTTTTGCCATTTTTAGTTCATATAAATTGATTAAAAAAGTGTTCATACGGTATAATACAACACTGCCTTCGTCAGCTCCTGTCGAAAGACTGTTCAGTTCAGCCGGTTTAATTGAAACTCACGGAGGAAATAGATTGACTAATTCAATGTTTGAAAAATTGTTGCTTTTGAAGATGAATAAACATTAGTTACATTTCATTGTTAAGTGATTTTAGATCAAATTGTGTTGAAACATACTTTTATAGACAAAATTATTTTAAATTAAACCATACCGTGTAATAATAATTTATAAAAAATGATTTTGATTTGATGATTTCAAATACTTTTTAAAAGTGATTTTGATTTGAAATCATTTTATAATTAATGATTTTGATTTTGATTTGAAATCATATTTTTCCTGACGATTTTGATTTTGATTTCAAATCATACTAAATATGATTTTACCCAACACTGTGTACCTGTGACCCCGTAGTCCTACTACTGTCTGGCATACTTTTTTCTTCGGTTTGTTTGACTCTTTATATAGCTTATTCAACATCAAAAATAACGAGAATTCTTTTTAAGAGGTTACGAAAATTATACTAAGCGGCAACATAACGAGCTGTAAAAGGGCGCCCGATTGGACGATTGGTTGAGCATTTGCTCATTGCTCAGTCGGAAAACATCTTTTTTTATGCAAACTATAAAAAATTGTTTTAAAATTATTTTTATTCACAATTATATTTTGTTTTATATTTTTTAATTAGTTTAAATTTTTTAAACACATTTTCTACTCGAAATTTATGAATTGTTATATACTGTGCTGGGGTCGCCGGCCGGCCGCATTTTCGCCAATGTCCGACGGTATAAGACAGGGAGACAAATACTATCATCTGATTGGATAGTTTTAAATGACAAGGTCACATACAACCATAGATATCTATCCATATTTGCATACATTATGCTCTTGAAGCTTGCTAATATTTTCGTTTGAAATTTTTTTTATTTTGGTCAAATTAACCTTTACACTTTTATTTAGAAACAACTATACATAATTTTATGATTAATAATAATTTTTATTTAAAATTAACATGATTGTAGTATCTATGGACTGTAGGCCATAAGTTATTTACAGCTGAAAATTATTGCTTTATACTATTTTAATACTATTGTTTTAATACTATTTTAATACTATTGTTTTAATACTATTTTAATACTATTGTTTTAATACTATTGTTTTAATACTATTGTTTTAATACTATTGTTTTAATACTATTGTTTTAATACTATTGTTTTAATACTATTGTTTTAATACTATTGTTTTAATACTATTGTTTTAATACTATTGTTTTAATACTATTGTTTTAATACTATTGTTTTAATACTATTGTTTTATTATCGTTTTAATACTATTGTTTTAATACTATCGTTTTAATACTATTGTTTTAATACTATCGTTTTAATACTATTGTTTTAATACTATCGTTTTAATACTATTGTTTTAATACTATTTTTATTGATACTTATAATAGTTCTTACAATTATTCTAATATTTGTATGTGGTTTCTATATTGAGCCATTTAGACAAAAAAGGCCATACACATTTTTGTATCTACTTTCACTACTTTGATATAGCTTGTCTCCACAATTCTTCTTTTGCAACTGCTAGAGTTTGAACTTTGAAAAAATGTTTTGGATCAAAGCAATGAAGCACAATTTTTTCACGCTTTTTTTTTGCTTATGTGTCTGTTTGTTTAGTTCTTAAAGAAATCAGTGTTACTTTGCACTCTTATCACATGCTTGTCCTTAGCATGCTGACAGAGTAGAATTTGGTTGAAAATATATTATCAATCTCCTGGGAAAGTTTCAGATACTAATGTTCCAACTAGTCTTATATATCTCCCTGAACAACTTAGTTAAGCCATTTCTGCATTAAATAAACAACTAATGAGTTAAATTGTACAGTATCATAATTTTTTAGATTAGAATAACTGTTTGTAATGATATATTTTTTTTAGAATAGAAGCCTTTTGCATTAATAATTTACTAAAAAAATCAAATTCCATTTGATAAACTTTTGTCAAAAGTTATTATTTGTCAGTCAATTAATAATTAAAATAGTTTATTTGTGTTTCAGTTTATTGAATAGGGTTGGCTTATATGATTGAAAAAGCTTCATTCCAAATATTGGTGATCTCTGATTGAATTTTCTAGTCTATTTAACTATTTAGTTACATACATACTTTATGTGTCGAATAACATAGTCGGCAACTTTGTCAATCTTTATCCACCGGAAAATCCATAACGGCCAACGACTATAAAATAAACAACATCGGAAAACAAAGCGCGTCTATATATTTGCATAATTTATGTGATTTTTGTAATTCAAAATTACCCAATCAGGTGGCATTATTTATCTTCCTGTTTTATACTGTCGGACATTGGCGAAAATGCCGGCCGGCCTATGAAAAATGTGTGCAAGGCGTATCTATATATATCTATGGAAAGATGTCTGTTCAAAAACCGGTTCAGTATTAAAATGATATTCATGCATTAAAAATTGTTTTTTACTAATAAAAATATTTAAAATAATTTTTTAGTTTGAAAGTGACATATCAAATTGAAACAGCATTTTTATTTGTTCAGCCAATCTCAGCCTTGTTTATGTTGCGTTAGGATGCTGCGCTCTTGCTGACGTTTGACGTTTCGGCTGACAAAAACGTTCTGTGAAATACTGGCATGACACAAACTAAGATGTCTGATACTCAAAAGTTGCCTAAGGTTATTTTTGAATTTAAGACTTAGCGACATTGTTAGAAGCACCTAGTCCTAATATAGTATTAGGGTAATCTTTTCTACCGTGTGGCAGATTAATACATAATTCTCGGCTATAATCTATATATATATATATATATATAAAAGAACATGTCCTGACTGACTGACCGACTGATAATCAACGCCGAGCTCAAACGCCTCATCCTAGGAGCGTGAAATTTGGAACTTATATTACTTTTATAGCGTAAACATCCGCTAAGAAAGGATTTTTGAAAATTTTGCTCCTGAGGGGAAAAAACTGGAAAACAAACTTTTTTCTAAAACAATGTATATCTCGAAAACCGAAAATGAGGAGATTTTAAAATTTGGTATATAGATTCTTTTTGAAAAATAAAAAGATACTTGTGTCACCATATTTTGAAAATTCGGTTTCCCGGACCTCAATGTGGGTTGGAAAATTGGGTTATTTGGTTTTTAAAGTAGCTTCTACTCAAAAACTGTCAATGCTACAGGAGTAAAAATTAGTATTTAGTTTCTACTCTAAAAATAATGAAATACGTGTTTTAGCATTTTTTGAAAATTTGGTTTCCAGGACTTCAAATGTGGGGTGGAAATAGGGCTAATTGTCTTTTATAGTAACTGCTACTCAAAAACAGTAAATACCACAGATGTAAAAATTATTATTTAGTTTCTTTTCTAAAAATAAAGATATACGTGTTTCACCATTTTTTACAAATTTGGATTCCCGGACCTCAAATGTGGGTTGGAAAATTGGGTTATTTGGTTTTTAAAGTAGCTTCTACTCAAAAACTGTTAATGCTACAAAAGTAAAAATTTGTATTTAGTTTCTACTCTAAAAATAATGATATACAAGTTTCAAAATTTTTTGAAAATTTGGTTTTCAGGACTTCAAATGTGGAGTGGAAAATATAGTTATTTGGTTTTTAAAGTAATTGCTACTCAACAACTGTAATTGCCACAGATGTAAAAATTAATACTTAGTATCTACTCAAAAAAAAAAGATATACGTACGTGTTTCGTCATTTTTTGGGTTATTTGGTTTTTAAAGTAGCTGCTACTCAAAAACTGTTAATGCAACATACGTAAAAATTAGTATTTAGTTGTTACTCCAAAAATAATGAAATACGTGTTTTAGCATTTTTTGAAAATTTGGTTTCCAGGACCTCAAATGTAAGGTGGAAAATAGAGTTATTTGATTTTAAAAATTACTGCTACTCAAAAACTGTAAGTGGTAATATATATTGCTGTAACCAGTGGCGGCGCGCACATCCCTGTTTCTATTTTTAGTTTTGTTTAGTAAAGCTCGAGAGTTGTGAATTGATAGCGGCCATGACTTTTCCGAAACTATTATTTGTTTTCTCTTTCTGTTAGTTTTAATTAATAAAACTTTAAACTCTACAAAGTAGTTTTTGAGAGCCCAAACCGAGAAAATACAACATTGGTGTCAGAAGTGGGATAACTTTCTTGGTATCGTGAATTTAGTTATTTGGTATCGTCGGTATGGTTCTAAAAACACTGGAAGAGTTGCTGGTACCTGAGTTACGGAGAGAACTGAAAAAGAAGGACCTCAGCACAGATGGAAAAAAATCGGAATTAGTCGAACGTCTTAGAAGAGCGTTAGAAGAAGAAGACATCGACCCAGATGACTTTGAATTTGAACTCGACGAAGCTCTTTTGAATGAGTTCAAATTTTTGAGGACGGAAGTGGCGGCATCGATACATCAGGGGAAGGATTTTCAAGAAAAGTTGTTATTGTTGAAAGAAGAAATCAAGGAGGAGGTTGCAGAAGAAAACAATGCCATTAGGAGAGAGATGACTGAGTTCAAGGATGTTTTCCAAGAAGAAATCTCTGACATAAGATGCAGACTGAGGGAAATGGAAACTGGACGTAGGGGCACTCTTTTGAGGGTTCCAATGGACTCATCAATTTCTGAAAGGGTTAAGGTACCTACTTTCGATGGTTCGGTGGTGTGGTCAGTGTACAAGCGACAGTTTGAAGCAGCTGCCACGGCTAATAACTGGGTTTTGGATAAGACAAAGGCAACGGCATTAACCTTGGCTCTGAGAGGGAAAGCTTTGGAAATTCTTCAGACTGTTTCAGAAGAAGAAGACTACCCAGGCCTGGTAAAAGTTCTCGAACGTAGATTTGGAGATGAACACTTACATGAGATGTACAGAATCCAACTAAAAACTCGACGACAAAAGCCCGGGGAAAGCTTCCAAGAGCTCGAAGCAGATGTTAAACGTCTGGCACATCTAGCCTACCCTACCGCCACACCTGATCTTCTCGATATCCTGGTTTCTGACTCTTTTGTGGATGCCATCGCTGATCTTGAATTGAAGAAAGCAATCTTCATCAGTGGCAAACACAGAGCTGGTGAAGCTCTAGTATTTGCACTTTCATATGAAGCTGCAAGCCATGCAACCCATAGTGCTCAATTGGTCCGAACTTTAAAAATGGAAGGTGGCGAGACTCAACAAGCTTCTGGTGGTGCCAGAACAAAAACAGACCGGGATAACTTTCGATGCTGGATGTGCAACCAGAAAGGACATCTCAAAAGAAATTGTCAAGCATATGTCAGAGCTTCAACATCCTCACATCCTTTAAAACTGGAAGCAGTCGATCTCGAAGGGCGGAAATCGACAGTAAGGAAATACAAAGCCCCAACACCCATAAAACAGAATAAAAAGAAATATTTAGATAGAAGATGGTGGAGTGATGATTGTAAAAACTCTTGGGTTTCGAATCGGGTATTGAATACTAAGGTATTTTATCCATCTAGAAAAACTAACCACTCATTGGCAACTGTTTTACCAAAGGTTCCTATGTCAGTGCCAACTCTAGGAAGGAATGCTAATTTATGTGTCTTTGGCAAAGTTGGAGAGAAATCATGCAGATTGATTATCGACACTGGAGCATCTCGTTCCATCATAAACAGCACATTAGATATTAATGGACAGATACAGAAAAACACAAACATTCGAATAAAAACTGCTACAGGAGAACCAGTTGCTGTTGTTGGAGAGATAGATCTGCCCCTTCAAATTGGAGAAAATGTGTTTAGCCACTCTTTCGTTGTTGCCGAAATCAAAGATGAATGCTTGATTGGGCTTGATTTCTTAAAAAGGAATGGGTTTGCACTGGATTTCAATAAAAGAATTTTGACACTGAATGACTCTGAGTTTCCACTGATATATAGTGATGATCTTGAAGAGATCTGTCAGCCAATTCACCACCAAGAGCTACATACTGTGAGAAATGATCAAGTTCAAGGAAATAAAGATGAAGTAAAGAGATCAAATAAATTTGTTAATAATGAAAATTGTAAAGCAATACCATCTAGAATTTCACATGAAAGAAAACATCCACGATTGCAGCAGATTTTGTTAAATGTCAAAGGTTCTCTTCCAATAGAAGAATTTGTTAAGGCAGAAAATTTGTTAGATGAATTCAGTGATATTGTGTCGATGGATGACAATGATTGTGGAAAAACAGATGTTGTACAACACAAAATTTACACAGAAGAGAAGGACAAAAGCAACACATGTTTTGGGATAGCATTAGAAGGTCTAGATAGTTGGACCGATGAAAATTTGAGAACAGCCAGCGATAAGATGAAGACTCGTTATGACTGCCAATTAAATTGTGGGAAGTTTAAAGTACACGATTGCGTATGGTTCTACAATCCTCAAAGAAGAAAAGGACGGTCGCCCAAATTGCAACCAGAATGGGAGGGTCCATACGTCATTATCAAGAAGATCAATGACGTAATCTTCCGGATACGGAAAGTTCAAGGAAGGAAGAAGGTCGTCCATGTCAACCGCCTGGCCATGTACCACGGTTCAGATCTGTAAGAAGTTGCTCGAGACGAGCAATGGCTGAGAGGGGGGCAGTGCTGTAACCAGTGGCGGCGCGCACATCCCTGTTTCTATTTTTAGTTTTGTTTAGTAAAGCTCGAGAGTTGTGAATTGATAGCGGCCATGACTTTTCCGAAACTATTATTTGTTTTCTCTTTCTGTTAGTTTTAATTAATAAAACTTTAAACTCTACAAAGTAGTTTTTGAGAGCCCAAACCGAGAAAATACAACAATATATATATATATATATATATATATATATATATATATATATATATATATATATATATATAAAAGAACATGTCCTGACAGACTGACTGACTGACTGACTGACAGATGACTGACTGATAATCAACGCCGAGCTCAAACGCCTCATCCTAGGAACGTGAAATTTGGAACTTATATTACTTTTATAGCGTAAGCATCCGCTAAGAAAGGATTTTTGAAAATTTTGCTCCTGAGGGGAAAAAACTGTAAAACAAACTTTTTCTAAAACAATGTATATCTCGAAAACCGAAAATGAGGAGATTTTAAAATTTGGTATATAGATTCTTTTTGAAAAATAAAAAAGATACTTGTGTCACCATATTTTGAAAATTCGGTTTCCCGGACCTCAATGTGGGTTGGAAAATTGGGTTATTTGGTTTTTAAAGTAGCTTCTACTCAAAAACTGTCAATGCTACAGGAGTAAAAATTAGTATTTAGTTTCTACTCCAAAAATAATGAAATACGTGTTTTAGCATTTTTTGAAAATTTGGTTTCCAGGACTTCAAATGTGGGGTGGAAATAGGGCTAATTGTCTTTTATAGTAACTGCTACTCAAAAACAGTAAATACCACAGATGTAAAAATTATTATTTAGTTTCTTTTCTAAAAATAAAGATATACGTGTTTCACCATTTTTTACAAATTTGGATTCCCGGACCTCAAATGTGGGTTGGAAAATTGGGTTATTTGGTTTTTAAAGTAGCTTCTACTCAAAAACTGTTAATGCTACAAAAGTAAAAATTAGTATTTAGTTTCTACTCTAAAAATAATGATATACAAGTTTCACAATTTTTTGAAAATTTGGTTTTCAGGACTTCAAATGTGGAGTGGAAAATATGGTTATTTGGTTTTTAAAGTAATTGCTACTCAACAACTGTAATTGCCACAGATGTAAAAATTAATACTTAGTATCTACTCAAAAAAAAAAGATATACGTACGTGTTTCATCATTTTTTGGGTTATTTGGTTTTTAAAGTAGCTGCTACTCAAAAACTGTTAATGCAACAGACGTAAAAATTAGTATTTAGTTGTTACTCCAAAAATAATGAAATACGTGTTTTAGCATTTTTTGAGAATTTGGTTTCCAGGACCTCAAATGTAAGGTGGAAAATAGAGTTATTTGATTTTAAAAATTACTGCTACTCAAAAACTGTAAGTGGTAATATATATATATATATATATATATATATATATATATATATATATATATATATATATATATATATATATATATATAAAAGAACATGTCCTGACAGACTGACTGACTGACTGACTGACTGACTGACTGACAGATGACTGACTGATAATCAACGCCGAGCTCGAACGCCTCATCCTAGGAACGTGAAATTTGGAACTTATATTACTTTTATAGCGTAAACATCCGCTAGGAAAGGATTTTTGAAAATTTTGCTCCTGAGGGGAAAAAACTGGAAGACAAACTTTTTTCTAAAACAATGTATATCTCGAAAACCAAAAATGAGGAGATTTTGAAATTTGGTATATAGATTTTTCTTGAAAAATAAAAAGATACGTGTTTCACCATTTTTTGAAAATTCGGTTTCCCGGATCTCAAATGTGGGTTGGAAATGTGGGTTATTTGGTTTTTAAAGTAGCTGCTACTTAAAAACTGTGAATGCTACAGGAGTGAAAATTAGTATTTAGTTTCTACTCCAAAAATAATGAAATACGTGTTTTAGCATTTTTTGAAAATTTGGTTTCCAGGACTTCAAATGTGGGGTGGAAAATAGGGTTATTTGTTTTAAAAGTAACTGCTACTCAAAAACTGTAAATACCACAGATGTAAAAATTAGTATTTAGTTTCTATTCTAAAAATAAAGATATACCTGTTTTACCATTTTTTTAAAATTTGGTTTTCAGGACCTCAAATGTGGGGTGGAAAATAAGGTTATTTGGTTTTTAATGTAACTGCTACTCGAAAACAGTAGATGCTACAGGAGTAAAAATTAGTATTTGGTTTCTACTCCAGAAATAATGATATACGTGTTTTACCATTTTTTGAAAATTTGGTTTCCAGTTCCAGGACCTCAAATGTGAGATGGAAAAAAGGTTATTTGATTTTAAAATAACTGCTACTCAAAAACTGTAAGTGCTACAGAAGTGAAAAATAGTATTTTGAGGTTTTGTGCCGGTTAAAAGTAAATGAGTTCAGTTTATCACCGGACGGACGGGCCAAGCCGTTATTTTAGGGTCTTCATACGGCCCTGCCCAAACCTTAAATCAAGGTGGGACGGGCCGAGATTTTTAACCAAGTATATAGACATTTTAGTGATTTTAGGGTGTTCAGGCTAAACGTGAAGTTAAGGTGGGACGGGCCGAAGTTTTTCATCAAGTATATAGAACTTCTAGGCCTGTAAAAACGGGCCGGGCCCATATTAGACGGGCCGTGCCGGGCCAAGAATTTCGGTTTTTGAAACGGGTTCGGCCAAGTTGTCGACGGGCCGAGCCGAGACTTAAAAAATTAATCCGTGCAGTACTCCACTATGTATGCATGGTTCAAATTCTCAAATTTCATGCGAGCGAAGCCGCTACGGGCACTGCTAGTATATATACTAGCGTATGAGCCGGTTGTCGCTGTCGAGTCTTTATTACTTTTCTCGATAACATTTCGTTTTTAGTAAACATATCTGTTAAAAATTTATATGACTGAACTTGTCTCAATACAAGCTAACTAATGGTACAAAATTTATCTGATTTTGATACCTGGTTTTGTCAAATACTGTTGAATAGTTTAGTGAGTTTAGTTTTGTTGTCGTTTGTTGCCACTCCTGTAAGTTGTACTACATACTGTGATGTCACGTAAAAGGCAAGAGGAGGTTCTGGACTTGTTAATGGAAGGTAAAACAATCGAAGCATTATCGGATAAGATTTAAGAAAAGATACTTCCCAGTCTGGAACATGGCATTAAAGAAATGATGAAGAACTTAATGTTGGAGACAGTGACAAAACTGATAAAGGACGAAATTAAGCCGCTGGTTGATAAAATAAAGTCCATAACGGAGGAAAACAAAACTCTACAGATTCGAGTTGACAGACTGGAGATGCAATTGAGAAGCAACGATCTCGTCATTCACGGAATCCCTGAATCGTCCTACGCTGAGGTGGCTTCGGGTGTGACTGCTGGAGAAGGTGATTCCTCTAAACATATGTCTCGGCAGGATACAATGAGTGCTGTCGTGGAGTGTTGCAGGATGAAGTTAGATCTCGACATATCTACGAAGGATATCACTGCCGGGTACAGAATACCTGGCATTAAAAACGCACCACGACCGATAGTTATAACTCTCGCTTCAAAGACAATCAGAGACCGAATTTACTCTTCAAGACGCCTACTTCACAAACAATAAGATAAACATAAAATTTATATCAACGAACATTTAACTAAGAGGTGCTCAGAGATCTTTTCGAGAGGCAGGAGACTACTCAAAGAAAAGAAAATCTCCTCCATCTGGACATGGAATGGCGTTGTTTTTGCAAAAAGAGTTGAATCTGACAAGCCAATTAAAATCCTAAGTCTCGAGGAGGTTGAAAACTTACAGACTTGTTAAAATGGCTTATGATACGACAAACACTGAAGAAGAACGTTTAAGTTTACTGAAGTCTATAAGAAGCTGTTCTTTGTTTGATTATAACATTGATCCTGATGAAAATATCTTCCACCCAATCTATGATAATAGAAATGTTTATGTTACTTCTGATGAGTTAAACGAGTTAACCGGTCGATTAGCTTCTGATCATTTTTCATTTCTTCACGTCAATTGCAGAAGCTTAAAAAATAAATTGCATGACTTAGCAATATTACTTCACTGGAGTAGATCTAGGATTTTGGCGGTTACAGAGACCTGGCTGGATGACAATTCATTCTTGAGCGTGGAAATACCGGGCTTTGTTTTCGTATCTAGACATAGAGTTATGAAAAAAGGTGGCGGAGTTGGTTTTTTTATTGACTCTGACTTAAAATATTCTGTTCTTGATGTTAGTTCCTGGAGTGTTTATGTTACTTCATTTGAAATTCTCTTGGTATCTGCGGAGTGTCGAGGAATTGGAAGTTTTACTGTTGGAGTAATCTATCGCCCACCGGATACCAATATACGTGTTTTTAATGCAGAGCTGAGTAACATCTTGGATTACGTTGACAGAAAAAATATAAAGATATTTCTACTGGGCGACTTCAACATTGATTTTCTTGACAAAGAATGGAACTCACTTACAGCTGAATTTTTTAATTTACTAGCTTCCCACTGCCTTCTTCCAGCCTTTACAACGCCAACTAGAAAATGCCCTTCAACCGCCACCGCAATTGATAATATATTTACTAATTATCCACTACAGAAGACTCTCGCCAGGATTGTACTCGATGATGTCTCGGAGCACTTCCCTATTTTTCTCTCTGCCACATTATCGACACCTGATTGCGTCGGAAAAAATCATGTCTTTTCCTTAAGAAGGAGTTTCGTTAATAAAGACATTTTTGAGCAAACGCTGCATGGAGCCGATTGGTCTAGGGTAATGGAGGTGGCCGAGTGTGGCGACGCGTCATCCGCCTATTCAATGTTTATCAATAGATACCTTGAGATATATAATAATTCCTTTCCTCTGGTGAGCTGCAGCGGCAAATCTAACGGACCTAACAAGTTTGATAAAGAATGGATGACACCTGAACTTATGAAAAGCTGCAAGAAAAAAAATGCGCTTTACCGAGCATACACCAGGAATCCATCTCCGTCTAACAAACAGAAATTTACTACATTTAGAAACCTCTTCAAATCAACTAAGGTAAAAACCATCAAACAATTCTACTCCGAAAAGTTTAAATTAAACAACAACAACAACATGAAAGGAACATGGAAGTTAATTGGGAACATTTTAAATAAAAAGACCAACATGGAACAATGCAAGACTTTCTGTACGGATGACGGTAGTCTATTGACATCTTCCTCTGTTATTGCTGAGTCATTTAATAATTACTTTTCTAATATTGGCTCCAACCTCGCAAGAAAGATATCCATACCGGATACAACGTTTGAAAAATATCTTGGCAATCCTTTGACTCACTCTTTTTTTTTGCACCCACTACGCCCGATGAGATTATCAAAATAGCATCAGACTTAAAGATCTCTCACAGTTGCGGATCCGATGGAGTCGACCCATGCATCGCACGAAATTCAATTACGGCGATCGCTAGTCCTCTGTCTGCCATAATAAATTGCTCAATAACTTCAGGAGTATTCCCCGCTCAACTAAAAACAGCCAAAGTCATTCCAATTTACAAATCTGGGAAAAAGAAAACTTTTCTAATTACCGGCCAATATCTGTCTTGTGCTATTTCTCAAAGTTTTTTGAAAGAGTGATGCACTCCAGACTTTATAATTATCTTGATAAATTTTCCATTATTACACCAAATCAGTTTGGATTTAGAAAAAATCACTCAACTTATATGCCACTGGTCATGTTACATTCAAAGATTGCCGAGGCCATGGACCGTGGGAAATATGTAGTTGGCATCTTCCTGGACCTAGCTAAAGCCTTCGATACGGTTGATCACGGCATTCTGGTGGAAAAATTGAGGTACTATGGAATCCGGGGAACTCCACTATCATGGTTCAGTGACTATCTTAGCTGTAGATCACAATGCGTCCAGTACAGCAACTCTATCTCTTCGATGAAGCAGGTAACTTGTGGGGTGCCTCAAGGGTCGGTGCTGGGACCGCTTCTATTCCTCATCTATATTAACGACCTATGCTCAGTTTCAGATCGCCTTGAATTTGTTTTGTTTGCGGACGATACTAACCTCTTTGCGACTGGCGATAACTTAGAAAATTTATATTACGATACCAACAGTGAATTACTTTCTGTTTCTAAATGGTTCTCTGCTAGTAGACTTTCCTTAAATGTTAGCAAAACGAATTACATTTTATTTCACCATATAAACAAAAATACTTTCTGTAATTGTCAGCTGAAGATTGATGACATACCAATATTGCGGGTTCCTTATTGCAAGTTCTTGGGCGTGTTGCTTGATGAACACCTTACATTAAAAACTCACATTGAACATGTTACATCTAAGGTTGCAAAAAATTGTGGAGTGCTATCTCGTATACATCAGTTTGTTGATGCCAATATTTCTATGATGTTATACTATGCACTTATATTTCCGTACTTATCATACTGCAATATTGTATGGACCTCAAATTATTCAACTCGTTTAAAGCCTCTTCATATTTTGCAAAAGCGAATTATTCGAATTATTTTTCACATGCCTCCCACATCGTCTTGTAAAATTCAAATGGCTAACAACAACATTCTTAATATTTATCAGATTAATTTCTTCCAAACTGGCATTTTCATGTATAAATATGATAATTTTATATTACCCTCATCATTCGATAACATGTTTGTAAAATTATCTGATGTTCATTCCTATGATCTGCGCCCCGGTCGCTGTTTTCAAACGGATTTTGCTCGGACAACTCTTAAAACATTCTCTATTAAATGCTCTGGCCCTCGTATTTATTCAATCATTCCAATATCTGTCTCCTCCTTGAAACGTATTTCGCTATTTAAGCAAGCTCTGAAATCTTACTTATTATTGTCTCACTCATAACTACTCAATACCTATTACCTTAGCATACCAATTTCAGTCTCTTCTTTGATAAGTTTATTGAACTACTATTTGAAATGTCTTAACTCAACCAGCTCATTTGGTTCTTTTTGTAAAGGTTGTCCATTAAGCGGGAAGGAATTCCCTTCGGACGAACCTTTTGGGCACCTTATTTCTTTCTCAACAAATCGATTTTTTTTTCTTTTTTTGAAATTTTGGTTCTATATTTGTCTTGTCGTTTTGGTTATTTTTTTTGTTTACGTTTAATACTTATGTTGGTGCTCAATAAATGAATAAAAAAAATATATATAAAAGAACATGTCCTGACTGACTGACTGACTGATAATCAACGCCGATCTCAAACGCCTCATCCTAGGAACGTGAAATTTGGAACTTATATTACTTTTATTGCGTAAGCATCCACTAAGAAAGGATTTTTGAAAATTTTTCTCCTGTGGGAAAGAAACTGGAAAACAAACTTTTTTCTACAACAATGTACATCTCGAAAACCAAAAATGAGGAAATTTTGAAATTTGGTATATAGATTCTTTTTGAAAAATAAAAAGATACGTGTTTTACCATTTTTTGAAAATTCGGTTTCCCGGACCTCAAATGTGGGTTGGAAAATTGGGTTATTTTGTTTTTAAAGTAGCTTCTACTCAAAAACTGTTAATGCTACAGGAGTAAAAATTAGTATTTAGTTTCTCCTCCAAAAATAATGAAATACGTGTTTTAGCATTTTTTGAAAATTTGGTTTCCAGGACTTCAAATGTGGGGTGGAAAATAGGGCTAATTGTCTTTTATAGTAACTGCTACTCAAAAACAGTAAATACCACAGATGTAAAAATTATTATTTAGTTTCTTTTCTAAAAATAAAGATATACGTGTTTCACCATTTTTTACAAATTTGGTTTCCCGGACCTGAAATGTGGGTTGGAAAATAGGGTTATTTGGTTTTTAAAGTAGCTTCTACTCAAAAACTGTTAGTGCTACAAAAGTAAAAATTAGTATTTAGTTTCTACTCTAAAAATAATGATATACGGGTTTCACAATTTTTTGAAAATTTGGTTTTCAGGACTTCAAATGTGGGGTGGAAAATATAGTTATTTGGTTTTTAAAGTAACTGCTACTCAACAACTGTAATTGCCACAGATGTAAAAATTAATACTTAGTATCTACTCAAAAAAAAAGATATACGTGTTTTATCATTTTTTGGGTTATTTGGTTTTTAAAGTAGCTGCTACTCAAAAACTGTTAATGCTACAGAAGTAAAAATTAGTATTTAGTTTCTACTCCAAAAATAATGAAATACGTGTTTTAGCATTTTTTGAAAAATTGGTTTCCAGGACCTCAAATTTGGGGTGGAAATAAGGGTTATTTGATTTCAAAATAACTGCAACTCACAAACTGTAAGTGCTACAAATGTAAAAATTAGTATTTTGAAGTTTGTGCCGGTTAAAAGTAGCTAAGTCCAGTTTATCATCGGTCGGGCCAAGCCGTTATTTTCACACGGGCCAGGCCAAACCTTAAATCAAAGTGGGACGGGCCAAGGTTTTTCACCAAGTATATAAATATTTTAGTGATTTTAGGGTCTTCAGTTTGGCCGGCCAAACCTGAGGTCAAGGTGGGACGGGCCGAAGTTTTTCATCAAGTATATAGAACTTCTAGGCCTAAAAATGGGCCGGGCCTAATTCAGATAGGCTGTGCCGGGCCAGGAGTTTGGGTTTTTAAAACGGGCTGGGCTAATTTGTCGACGGGCCGAGCCGAGACCTAAAAAAATGATCTCTACTATGGATGCACAGTTCAAACTCTCTAATTTCATGCGAGCGAAGCCGCTACGGGCACTGCTAGTATATAAATAAAAATAATAATAATTATATAAAAGAATAATTATATATATATATATAATTTGTTTACATACGGTCCCTAACATAGATACATATATAAATAAAAATAATAATAATTATATAAAAACAAAATTATATATATATATATTTTTAGAGTAGAAACTAAATACTAATTTTTACTTTTGTAGCACTAACAGTTTTTGAGTAGAAGCTACTTTAAAAACCAAATAACCCTATTTTCCAACCCACATTTGAGGTCCGGGAAACCAAATTTGTAAAAAATGGTGAAACACGTATATCTTTATTTTTAGAAAAGAAACTAAATAATAATTTTTACATCTGTGGTATTTACTGTTTTTGAGTAGCAGTTACTATAAAAGACAATTAGCCCTATTTCCACCCCACATTTGAAGTCCTGGAAACCAAATTTTCAAAAAATGCTAAAACACGTATTTCATTATTTTTGGAGTAGAAACTAAATACTAATTTTTACTCCTGTAGCAGTAACAGTTTTTGAGTAGAAGCTACTTTAAAAACCAAATAACCCAATTTTCCAACCCACATTTGAGGTCCGGGAAACCGAATTTTCAAAAAATGGTGAAATTTTTATTTTTATTATTTAACAGTTTTTTTTAAAGACAAGTACTTTTCTTCAAGAAAAAGTTTTGTTTATAGTTTATAAACAAAATTAATAATTAATTTTTTTCTATTTGTAATAATTTTTTTAATAGTATTTGTTATATTGTAATAAATCTGGCCTTAGTGATGCCTTAAAATTTAGCGGCAGCTGGAGAGCTCCATAAAAAAAACGCCCCTCAAAAGTCTTTTGATTCCAGTTTGCTACAAATTTACACTCATGGAAGGCACTTGGAATATTGAAAGAGAAGATCGGCTAATTGAGCGTTGGGAGGAAACTCCGTGTCTTTATGACATAACTCTTAGAGAATATAGTAACAGGTCAATAGGACAGAGATCTATTGATGCCATAGCATTAGAACTCGGGATTTCAAGTAAGCAATTTATTATTTAAAATGTTTTTAAAAATAAAGCTAGCTTAAGCGCCTAAGATTTTTATCCAACGAATAAGTGACATGTTTTTATAGTGTTTTGCCGCTTTTCTGCATTATTTTAATATTCAAACATATGAGCCCTTCTGCTTCTACGAGTCTAGACTTTAATTATAAGATTTTCATAACGTAGCATACACAATAACTTCAAATTTTTAGATGTTTGAAAAGTTTGTGTAACACTTTCAATAGCTATTTGTTCTATTTAAAGTGTTTGATCAAATACATATTATAATTTAACTATTTGCGTAACCCAAGCATGTTTTAACTGAAGCAAATATTTAATAAAGTAGATGAAAAATAGTTATTAATAATTGTGCTTTTTTTATTTAAATGAAGCAGTGGCCAAACGGATTCTGTCACTACGTACCCAGTATGTCAGGATGTCGAAGCCGTCTCCGAGTGGAAGCGGGGCGAAAGAATTGACAGGACGGCAAAAGTGGCTTGAACAAAAGTTACATTTTTTAAAAAAGAACATTAAAACAAAGCCGTCCATTTCAAATTTTATTGTAAGTTAACATATCAATATTTTTATTACAAATAATTAAATCATGTTTGTCTGCCAGTCTACTGCTCCTTCTTGTGACATAAAATATTTTGTGATATGACTTCTTTTCAAAGTGGCATTGACCCGGGGGTTCTTGCTTTTGATCACACTTATTGATTGCAACTTTTCACTAGGGCTCAAACCTCCAGCAACAACTTCATGGGTTTCCAAGCTTTCTGATTCAAGTAGTCCTGGAGACAAATACTTGGAGTCGTTTTTTGTTATTAAATAATTGTGCAAGGCACAAGCACACAAAACCAAAGTTTGCACTTTTTCTGGACACAGTTCAATAGTAGTTAAAAACACTCTAAACCTGTTCGCTAAAATTCCAAAAGCATTTTCAACTACTCGTCTTGCCCTGGACAGTCGATAATTAAAAATCCTTTGTTCGTTCGTCAACTTGCGCTGAGCGAATGGCTTCATAATGTCCTCGCGTAGTGGAAAAGCTTCATCAGCCACTATGTGATATGAAACATCTTTATCAAGGAGCTGCTTGGGCTGAGGCAAGTTAAAAAGGTTTTCCTTCAAACCTCTGTTCAGAGAACACCCTGCAAAGACACCTCCATCAGAAGCACGTCCATTTGAGCCCACGTCACAGTAGAGAAACCGGTAATTAGCATCTACTAATGCCATCAGAACGATGCTAAAGGTGCCTTTATAGTTATAAAACACTGATCCTGAGTTGGGAGGAGGTTTTATTCTTATATGTTTCCCATCAAGAGCACCAATGCAAAGAGGGTAGTTCCACCTGCTTTCAAACTCTTCAGCAATTGCTTCCCAGTCTTCTGGTCTCTTTGGCATCTGAAATGGAAAAAACATTTTAGGTTAACTCTAAAAAAAAAAGTTTTCCTAAGAGACAAAAGAAATAAACTTCATTTTATTAAAATTATAAATTTTATTAGAATTATAAATTTTACAAAAACTATGATTCAAACTATAAATTTTTTGAAATTTTTAAATTTCTGTTCACAATTACATCTAGTTGGAAAATGAAGAGGAAAGTAGTTCAACTGGTGGGACTACTGGTAATCAGACTGCAGATGTTTCAGAAAAACAGCCTTCTACCTCAGAGCATATGGCAGAGGAAATTATAGAAGGGAGCAGTGATGAAACAACTCCAAAAACAGGCTTTCGCAGGAGTAATCCAGGTCCTCAAAAACGTAAACAAAAAAAATATGATGATGAAGAGCTGACAGTCCTGAAGTCACTTGTTGCTGCTGTCACTCCCCAAGAACGTGTCTCTCAACATGAAGATGATGAAGATGATGCCTTCTGCAATTTCATCAGAAAAGAGTTGAAGACCATCACTGACATTGAGAAAAAAATGCTCTTGAAAAATATGATTGCGAACTCAATTTTTCAAACCAAAATAGATGTTTTCAGAAGCGAGAGAATGCCATTTCAACCATTGAGCATCACAAGCAACTCTGCTCCAACCAGTTCTTGGCAAGTTACATTGCCTCACAATGTTCAACAAGTGCAGGATTTAAACACTTCCTTAACAGAGGAAAAGTTTTTGTCAAGCCCTCCGCCACCATTTTATCAAGTACTAGCAGTGCCCGTAGCGGCTTCGCTCGCATGAAATTAGAGAATTTGAACCATGCATACATAGTAGAGTACTGCATGGATTAATATTTTAGGTCTCGGCTCGGCCCGTCTACAACTTGACCCAGCCCGTTTCAAAAACCGAAATTACTGGCCCGACACGGCCCGTCTAATATGGGTCCGGCCCGTTTTTACAGGTCTAGAAGTTCTATATACTTGATGAAAAACTTCGGCGCGTCCCACCTTGACTTCAGGTTTAGCCCGGCCCGTCTGAACACCCTAAAATCAATAAAATGTCTATATACTTGGTTAAAAATCTTGGCCCGTCCAACCTTGATTTAAGGTTTGGGCAGGGCCGTATGAAGACCTTAAAATAACGGCTTGGCCCGTCCGTCCGGTGATAAACTGAACTTATCTACTTTTAACCGGCACAAAACCTCAAAATACTAATTTTCACATATGTAGCACTTACAGTTTTTGAGTAGCAGTTATTTTAAAATCAAATAACCCTTTTTCCACTTCACATTTGAGGTCCTGGAAACCAAATTTTTAAAAATGGTGAAACACGTATATCATTATTTTTAGAGTAGAAACTAAATACTAATTTTACTTTTGTAGCATTTACAGTTTTTGAGTAGCAGTTACTTTAAAAACCAAGTAACCCTATTTTCCACCCCATATTTGAAGTCCTGGAAACCAAATTTTCAAAAAATGGTAAAACACGAATATCTTTATTTTTAGAATAGAAACTAAATACTAATTTTTACATCTTTGGTATTTACAGTTTTTAAGTAGCAGTTACTATAAAAGACAATTAGCCCTATTTTCCACCCCACATTTGAAGTCCTAGAAACCAAATTTTCAAAAAATGCTAAAACACGTATTTCATTATTTTTGGAGTAGAAACTAAATACTAATTTTTACTCCTGTAGCAATAACAGTTTTTGAGTAGAAGCTACTTTAAAAACCAAATAACCCAATTTTCCAACCCACATTTGAGGTCCGGGAAACCGAATTTTCAAAAAATGGTGAAACACGTATCTTTTTATTTTTCAAAAAGAATCTATATACTAAATTTCAGAAAATATTTTTAGAAAATTTTTTCAGAAAAAAGTTTGTTTTCCAGTTTTTTCCCCTCAGGAGCAAAATTTTCAAAAATCCTTTCTTAGCGGATGTTTACGCTATAAAAGTAATATAAGTTCCAAATTTCACGTTCCTAGGATGAGGCGTTTGAGCTCGGCGTTGATTATCAGTCAGTCATCTGTCAGTCAGGACATGTTCTTTTATATATATAGATTGGGACAATTCTAATTGTCTTTATTTTGACATTGTAAAATATGATTTTTACCTATTAAAGTTTGTACTCCAAAATCAACTTGTATTTTATTTTGTGTTAAATTGATAAAAAATGACTGTTATGCATTTTAGAAGTGACAATGAAACTATGTTTATGATATACTCACTTTTAAGAATTCCTGTTGAAAACTCTCATAATTTGAGTCGTTTCAGAAATGATGACTCCTACAGTTGAAAACCCCATTCTGTTTTGAAAAGCCAGACTTCTAAAAGACTCACCTGAAAGGGTTTTTATGAATATGTTATTTAGGTGTTGTGAGAGCAGCTGTATATGACAAAAAATGAATACCTGTAGCAAGAAATCGCAATGTTAATGCTAGACGTTCTTCTGGACTTATAGATTCGCGGAAGTTGGTATTTTGTCGTTGAATCATAGGCGTTATTTTGCCCAATAGATCTTTAAATTGATCCAGATCCATCCGAATGTACTGCCGATAACTTGATCCATCACGCTCAAGCTCTCTCAGCAAATTGCAATTCAAAGCCTGTTCGAGTCTTTTAGCGTTCCAGGGTTTCATTCATAAACGTTTTTTTTTCTTGTTGTTGGCGTCGCCTACGCCGACGAAGTGCAAAAACAGCAGCTACAACTGCAATATTTTTAATTCTATCTATTTTTGTCATGATTCTATCGTACTATTGAACGCGTCTATAACTAGCTGAAAATGAATCGTACGATGGTGGTGTATAAATATGTAAATAAACATTTGATCACGTGACTGAAATTCTTAACGCTGATTCGTTGGCACTCGGCAAGCTTGATAAAACTCAGTCTCATGCGACTGGGTCAAAATCCAGGCGTGCGGAGTCGCAAGGCTATGCCACATCTATAAACTCCGATCACACTGGACGTGTCAGATTTTATCAGGTCGCGTCAACTCAAGTTTTTCGATGTGGAGCGTGCTTTAAGCGAAATTGCTAAAATACATACATACATACATACATACATACAGACATAGAAAATTATGTATGTATGCGTTGTTTGTCTGCTCTAATGAAGGCCCGAGCGCTTACAGATAAAGAAAAGAGATCAGAGAAATGCCAGGTTTCAGTTCATCAAAGACCCATTCAAATATGAAGAAATTTACTGGACCCACCCAAGTCAGGAACGCTTCAAGCAGACAAAGCAACGCTCAATGAATATTTTCGGTCCGCATTCCGTGACCCGCATGGAGATCAGCAATTAGAAGAAAGAACCAATCTTCCAGAGATCCCACTTCCAAACTTTTCTTTCAGAGAAGGCATGATTTCGTTACTTGAAGTTACTCAATTTCTCCAAAGAACAAGAAAAAGATCTGCTCCTGGACCAAATGGGGTGCCATATCTTATCTACAAAAATGCCCAGAATTATTGAGATTATTGCATTCTCTACTCACGGGCTCATGGGAAAGAAGAAGAATTGAAAGCGAATGGCAAAAAGCAGAGGGTATTTTTATTCCGAAAGAAAATGACTCGAAGGCAATACATCAGTTTTGCCCAATATCTTTGTTAAACGTCGAGGGAAAGATATTTTTTGTTGTACTTGCTCGGAGACTGACAAGCTATGTAATTCAAAACAATTACATCGACAGGTCTGTTCAGAAGAGAGGAGTGCCAAGAGTACCAGGTTGTAAACGTCATCTTGTTCAACGGAATGGTTTCAGTTAGAAGTCGGTATTGGGTTGCTCAGTCTCACCCATTCTCTTCGTATTAGCGATGCAGCTGCTTCTGAATGCAGTGGGTTCTCGCGTGGAAGAAGCTTACGTCCACAAAGGTATCTTTATGCCATCTGTCAAGGTTTTCATGGATGATACAACTTTGGTTCTAAAAAAATGTATCTCAATGCGACGAGCTCTTGATGCATTCAGCGGGCTGCTATCATGGTGCGGCATGAGTTTTAAGGCAACCAAGTCAAGAAGCTTATCTCTGCGGCGAGGCAAGATCGACGACAACGTGACGTTTTCAGTTGCTGGCAACAAGATCCCAACATTGAGAGAAGAACCGGTTAAGAGCCTGGGAAGGTGGTATGACGATTCGCTTAACGACACTGGACGGTGTTCTGAAGTTCTCCGATCAGCATTTGAAGATATGACGAAAATTGATGCGGCCCCACTCCAGAGCAGGTTCAAATTGTGGTTACTTCAGTTTGTTCTATTACCGAGATTGCTTTGGCCTCTATTAATGTATGAGATGAGTTTACTATTGGTAGAAAAGCTAGAAAGGAGGATGAATAAATTTACAAGGAAATGGTTGGGGGGTCTGCTTCCGAGATTTACTTTGGTAGCTTTGTACAGCAGGACTGCCAAACTGAGGTTGCCACTGAAGTCTTTGGTTGAGGAGTTCAAGATAAACAAGATACGTACGCAACTCATGCTGGATAAGTTGGTGCAGTTCAAAAGGACAGACGGGGTCTCGGGTCAACCCATTGAATTTTATGGTCAAAAGCCAGTGCCAGTGAACGAACATGTCTGGTTATTCAGGAAAGAAAGAAAGCCATCGAGTCCCAGAGAATGATTAAGTTTGTTCAGTTATCTCAACAAGGAGATTGGATGACATGAGAAGATGCTGTTCTGCGTTCGCTTTCTTAGAAAGACATTTGGCAATACACACCACTACGTTTGTCTTTTTTGATTAGATCTGTTTATGATCAACTGCCGTCATCCGGCAATCTTCTAAGATGGAAGTTGAAAGACGATGATTCGTGCATGTTATGTGGGCAATCGGAGACTCTCATTCACGTTCTTTCCTGTTGTTTGTTTTCACTTTCACACGGGAAGTAAAGTTGGCGCCATAACCAATTACTCCGAAAATTGCTTGACTTCGTCAAAGAAGCGTGTAAGAAAGCAAAGACAAGAGGAATACAGCAGAAAAAGAAAATCTACTTTTTTGCGAAGGCAATCTGAAGTTCCACAAGAGACTTTGAATGTGTGATGGGTGCTGCCGACGATTGGTCGGTTTCAGCTGATTTGGATGGCGAAAGACAATTTCCAGAAACTGTGAGATCTAGCGGTTTAAAGCCGGATATAATTATATATTCTGACTTGGCCAAGACACTGTATCTTTTTGGATTTTCGCTAATAGAAAAAAGAAAGCGTTACAAGATGCACACAAAATGGTTTAGCCTTGTTTACATTGGGCGATAATCGTTCTGTGGATTTCAAGTTTTGTTTTGAACAGTTTTTGCTGGACGTTGAAGTTGAGTGTTTCAAGTTAAGAATTTGGACATTTTTCTCGCTGAAGGGCGTCTGCCTGATCAACGGACGTGGGCTCACCTCTTTCAAAAGCGTCAAGAAGTTTAAGGGCCGAAACGCTAAAAATGAGAGGTTCTTCTTCTGAAGACCTTCGGCGACGAAAGCTCGCAAAGAGTTATAACACACACATACATACAGACATAGAAAATTATTAGGGATGTCACGGGTAGTACTTTTTGGAGTTTTCGGGTTCGGGTTTGTGAAACTAGAGTTTTCGGGTTCGGGTTTGTAAAACTCGAGTTTTCGGGTTCGGGTTTGTGAAACTCAGGTTTTCGGGTTCGGGTTTGTAGTTTTCCAAAAACCGGGTTCGGGTTCGGGTACTGGCTTATGATTTCAAATTCCTGGATTAATTTTAAATTTACTTAGTGTATATACATATACAAACGAGAGCGATCAATTCATCCATTGGACATTACACGTATTGAATAAACTCTAACAAGTTATTTTTTTAGCTTTCCAAATAATGTGATTTCTTTGGCCGAAGGAGGCTTAATTATTTTAGTTCGTTCGTGGCTTGGTCCGGCCAGATAATCAGGCGGATTAGTGGTCTAGCTCACACACTCACCAATAAAATGACCTATTTGTGTTATTTGTTACGCAAAGGTGATAATACAAAACTTGCAGGGCTTGCGATTAGTATAATACGTTACCTCTTAAATTATTGTAACATAATAATTTTTTTCGCGGCTCGGTCCGGTCGGGTAATCAGGCGGATTAGTGTCCTTGCTTACACATTTGCCAATAAAATGACTGTGACGCATAGATCATTTATAGACTTTGCCAGTTAAAGTTTAGGATTATGCAAGATAATCTTTATAACAAAGGGTCTTTGTTATATCAGTAAAACTTTGAGTATATGAATGAATAAATATAAGGTTATATAACTGAAGTAAAAAGTTTAGAGTCATGGCTATCCGCGATTTCTTCGACCAAAGGAGGCTTAATTATTTTAGTTCGTTCGCGGCTCGGTCCGGCCTGATAATAAAACGGATTAGTGGTCTAGTTTACACAATCACTAATAAAATGACGTATTTGTGTTATTTGTTACGCAAAGGTGATAATACAAAACTTCTACGCTCGCGATTAGTATAATATGTTACGTCAACAAATCTTGTAATTTATTAATCTCTAAGACACAGCTTTTATAAAGATTTATTTGTTCACAACTCCGAGTTCGGGTATTAGGCTTATATATTTTCGGGTTCGGGTATCAAGTTTTCACATTTTCGGGTTCGAGTTCGGGTTCGGGTATCAAGTTTTCTCATTTTCGGGTTCGGGTATCAAGTTTTCACATTTTCGGGTTTGGGTTTCAAATTTTCACACTTTCGGGTTCGAGTTCGGGTTCGGGTATCAGAAAAAGACCGGGTAGTACCGAACTCGGGTTCGGGTACCCGTGACATCCCTAAAAATTATGTATGTAGATTATTTTGTGGCCTTAGTATAAACAGATTTTTATCTGTATTTCCTAAGACATTTTAAACTTCTTTAACAGCTTTGGAAGAAATTCCTCGTTTTACTTTGAACCGTCAATAGTTTAATTGTATAGTGGTGGCTTCATACGTTGTATTGTTATATGAAGAAAATTAAATTGCTAGGAACATTTTGTTCAAATTTTAATATTTATGTAAAAGTTTATATTTTGATTGCAGATTGTTGTCAGACGACTACCCCCTAATTTAAGTCCGAAGTATTTTTAGAACAAATTCAGCCACTACCGAAATTTAGCTATTATTATTTTATGGCCGGTGGCATTGGGTTAATTAATTTTTAATGATTTTTTTAATATTTTTAGGATTTTTTATTGATTTTTTTGTTTATTATTTAGTGAGATTCCATTTTCAAGAGCATATATACAGTTTAAAAACAATCAAGATATTTTAGAATTTCAAGAGAGATGGGATAACTACGTATTTCTAGATGATGAAGGTAAAATAGAATTTTTTTTAAATTAATTTTTTTTATTGCTTGCAAGCTCATTATTTAACTTTTAAAAAGTTACTGGTAAAGACTCATGTTTTGCAATGTCATAATTTCCTTGATGTGTTAATTTCTAGTTTATTCCTAATAAATAATATTCAATAAGCTTCTGCGTCCCGTTATTTTTTTTTGGCTCGATACGATACGATACGAATAGCAAGAAAGAAGCTGAGAAAGTTTCGAATTCCAGCTGCAGACGATACGGGCTACGGCACTGTCGTGCACACTACAGGTGGCACACACATACTCACACACAACCAAGAATATCATCGAGATTATAAAGATATATCTTAGATGAGCTACTATTACGTCAATTACGGATATCGAAACACTAAAATAATCATTCCAATTCTATGTAACAAATTTGAAAAAATAAGTTTATGAAACAGACTAAACCAAAACATAAACACAGAATGATCATTACTATTACATTACTCATTAATCTCATTAATAATAATAGTCAACGATGTCAGCGAGTACGATTGCTTTGTAGGGCTTGTAGTGTCAGTAGTATGCAGAGATCGACTAGCAGCCTAAGAGGAGCGTGGCTTTTTTGCTGCCGGTTCCCAGACTAAAAATAGTAAATAATGGGGCTACAGGCTGTCTGGAAAACCGAATTTAAAGTGGGGATGATAATAGTTAAAAACTTCTGTCAATAGGTAGATTAATTAATCGATGTTGATGAATCAATTGCAAATATTCACAGTTGTGACAATCGTTAATTAAATATGTATGACTTTCGTTTATTTATTGGAAAATAATTTTTAAAAATCTCGATATTTTTTTGGGAATTTATTCGAGAACCAAATTTTAAGTATCGCTATTTATATCGATACGAGACTTCTTCCGCAGGCTGTATCGTTTCAATGGCGATACGGGATCTCCCGTATCGTTTTGAATACTCGATTGAATTCGAGATAACGATATCGGGACGCAGATGCTTAATATTCAAGCCTCAGTTTAATGTTCTTCATATTAAAGGCAATGAGTTTCCTGCTGTGGTTGAATATGCTCCATACAGTGCTGTGCCTCACAGGAAGAATAAGCCCGATCCTCGAGCAGGGACCATTGAGAATGGTAAGAGATTTTTTTTATCAGACCCAGTTGCATATAGTATGTAGCAGATTGTTCAATCAATTGTTATTTGATGCAAAAGGCCCAGATTATCTCAAATTTCTTGAGAATCTCAAAAACACCGAACAAGAACAAGTTTTGCCAGCTGACAACATTCTGGAAGATATTGAGGCTAAAGAGAAAAATCTGAAAGGTGATTTTTGTTGGATATTCTCATATTATAGTATTTAATGCCATGCCATCTTCTTTGGATAGTTTTATATATGTGCGCTGTTTTTTTTATAGTATCTCACGGGTGTCCCAAAGCAACAACTCCGTTGCTTGAATTTCTTGCAAGGAAGAAAGAAGAAATGAAACAGGCATATGTGGTTAGTGGAAATATCTTATCACACACACACACAAATTCATGAAGCTATAAATGAATCGATAATTTTTGAAATTTTGTAAGACAAAGACAAAACAGAAAGATGATGACAAGAGAAAAAGACAAACGTCAAGAGAATCTTCTAAATCGAAAGTAAAAGAGAAAACTTACGATGAGAACAATTATGAACCCATCATCTACAAAGTGAACAAATTTGTTTATTGTTATGAAATCCAAATGAATTATCGTTTCGAATATTGTGTTCTTATATTTATGAAAATCAATTTTGTTTTTTTATAGACTACGAGGATGAGAACAGATTCAGAAGAGGATCAAGTTAAATCAAAGCCGACTGCTAAAAGTGGGAAAGGGAGTTCTTTTCGGCAGACAAAATCAGAAAGGCTAATAAATTCTTGAGGTTTATTTCTATAACAATTTTGATATCATTATTTATTTTAACTAGAATTATATTGTATACAAGCCTTTATGCTCTTGTTTTAAAAGAGTTCTGTCAAATTGCAGGGTTACTGAAAAAGAAGAATCTTCTAAGCCAAAACCTGAGAAAAAGGGAGTTGATTTGGAATTTAGAAGAAGTAGGAACAAACATATCTCTATGAAAGGAGATTTCGACCAATTCGATGAGGTTTGCTTTGTTCCTACTTATTAAATAGATAATTAGTTATTGTATAGTTTACTTAACATATAGCAGTGTGTTATAGTTATAGTACATTCTGTTTTGTAAAGCTGCTATAACTGTATTTGTAGTGACCATTGTTGAATTAGTCACTCTATTGTGTTAAAAAAAGATAAAAATAAGTTAAATCAATTTATTTCGTTGATGTGCAGATGCAGGCTATATATTTATAAATTTGAATTTCCTATCTGAAATTAATTTTTTTTAAATACATTTCGGTCAATGAAATGAAGATGATTAATTATTATTCTAAAAGTTTTGCTGTATTCCATTTCATTTTTCACTGGGTCTTCCTGCGGTTTATTTAAATTTTTTATAAGATTTTGATAACTTGCTGTTTTTTAAAACAAAACTATAAGTTATTATTTTATATTATTAATTAATAATAATTAATATAATATTATAATTATTAGGGCCATCCATATATTATGATAATTAAATAAAAGTCTGTGTCATATAATTTTATATATGATGAAAACAAATGAATTCAAAATTATCAATACAACTACCCCTTCTTTTGGAATTAAAAAAAATAGGTACCGGTCTACCCCTTTCCCAGTCACCGACCATTTTTTAAGAGGAAATTGCCTACTTTTTAGAAAAAATATGAAAGTTTTCAGTAACAGACCTGTGGCGATGTTCCTAGCCGGGAAAATAGCAATTCTATGGTAGTTTTATGCAATTTTATAATGCAAGGGAGGTCTTTCTGTGCTTATATTTCCCCAAGGGGTCTGAAAAAATGTGTGAGGTGCAACACAGAGGAGGGGGTGTCAAAATTTGTAGTTAATTAAGTAAGTAAGTAAGTAAAGCTTTATTAACCAGCGTGACAATGACGCACAGCGGTTTACATTTAAATAATAATAAAAAAAAATAAGAATTAAATAAAAATGAATACAATCGACAATCTAAAGTTAAAGACTTAAAATAAAAATCTAAAAACTTGTTTTTGTCAGAGATTTAATATAGAGTTTGGCATTGTTTAAGTTATTTTGAGTTATTTTGAGTGCAGCGATCTATAGATAAAAGTTTTTCTAAGTAAGGAATCGGCATGCGGAATTACTCTGTCGTGAGCTCGAGGACGAAGGTGATATTCCGATTTCTTGACGTCAGGGAGAAGATGGTGAAGGACGTGAAGGCGGTTAGACAGAACCTGGTTGAACAGAGTTGAATCCGCAACGGCGCATCGGTGCACAAAATCAGGGCGGTCGGGAGCCAAGAAACCCTGGCGTGTCACCTTCCTAATGACTGACTCGATGCGTTGAAGATCTCCCGAACCTATGAAATCCCACCATGATTGAGAGGCGTAGGTGATCCTGGATATAAGTGTCACCTCCGTGACCGTCCAAAGCTCCCGGTCACACAGCCCGTGAGCCCGTAAGTTTCTTAGTGCATATAAAGACTGTGCAGATTTTGTGCTGATCCAGTCAATGTGCTCTCGGAATGAGAGCCTTCCGTCGATCAGGACTCCCAGCACATTCATTACATCCACCCTCTCCACTCCGACCATAGGGGTAGGGAGTGTGTTTGCCTTTGTTCTGGGGCGACGCACAACCAACTCTTTTGTTTTTGAATCGTTTAAATTTAGGTTATTTCTTTTTGCCCAGATCTGTATGTTCGCGAGCTCATCAACGATTAAGTGAGAATTACCCGGTGGTACTATAAGGTATGTATCATCTGCATATTTCTCTAGACGGTTACCATCTATGCTGGGGGAGAGGTCTGATGCCGCAACAATGTAGCAACTGGGTCCAATTCCTGAACCTTGGACGATGCTTGCATTTATTTCTTTTAAAGACGACACTTGGTTTTGGAATTTAGTGCAGTGCATTCGCCCTCTAAGGAAGTCAACCAGCCAGTTGTACGCCTCGTCTTCTATTGGTAGTTTGGCAAACTTTCTCATAAGCTCTGAGTGGCGGACAGTATCGAAGGCCTTTGAAAAGTCCAGTGCTATAACGTGGACATACGGGTGGATTTGTAGTTGTTCGGAAATGTGTAGTGTCAGGCTGATTAGTGCCGCCGTTGTGGATCCCGTTGGACGGAAAGCATATTGGTCATGGAAGTAGTGGTTGTACGCTGAACTTCCCAGGATTGGATAGACGAATCGCTGTACCACCATCTTTTCCATAATCCTTGAGAGTATTGGTGTAATTGAAATTGGTCTGTACTCGTGGCTTCCCTGAGGATTAACTACTTTTGAAACCGGGGTTATCTGACATCTTCTCCACCGGTCTGGTATTTGTGATTGGTTTAACAAGTTAAATAGAAAGGCGAGCGGTTCGGCAAGTATTGGTGCCGAGACTCGGTAGAACCAGGAGGGAATTTCATCCATTCCGGAGGCGGAGGTTTTTAGTCTGTCCAAAGCACGGAAGACTTGCCAGGCAGAGAAAAATCTTGAATTTCGGCAGACGCTATGTTTTTCTGCAGGAGCCTCGTAGCTGCTTTTCGTCGAGATGGTTGCGTAATGGTCATTGAGTTTGTCTGCAGTGATTGCTTTAGTGGTAGAGTTGTTCTTTCGTCGTTTATCCTTACCAGTCACTTGCCTAACTCGCTCCCACAAGTCCTTTGGGCCTCTGATGGTTCCGGAACCCGTAAGTGTGGAACAGTTTCTGGCGATTATTCCTTTTCTGATCTTTAGAGAAATTGCATCAGCAGCCTCTATCTTCCCTTTTCGCATCAGTCCGTTCTTTTTTCGCAACAGCAGCTTGATCTCTGGTGTGATATACGGAGGGTCGCGATCTGTTACTGTTATGTTCCTGATTGGGTAGAACCTATCCAACAATCTCTGCATCTGCAGGTAGAAACGGTCGAACGACTCCTGCAGCGACGGTAGAGTGGCTCCGCCATCGACGTCGAATACGAAGTCACTGTTTGTATCCTCCTCTTGTCGCGTTTTTGAGAAAGCTGCCAAGTATGCAGCGTGCTGGGCTGGCCTGTGCAGGCGGCACTTCAGTTTGGCCTTGTTCTTGGGCGGTCGATGAGTGTCGTAATCTATTGCCGAGGCGTAAATGGTCTTGTGGTCCGTTTTAACCGTAGGAACAATTACTGAGATGTTTCGGTACATTGGCTCCGATGTATAGACCCTATCCAGATGATGACCAGCTCTAGTGGCTTCGGTTTCTTCTTTAAACAGTCCTAGCAGTCGCAGGTCGCTATCTTTTAGCTGGTTGAAATCACCGGTTATGACTATCTTGGTATCTCCATGGTCATGGTGAACTGCGGCCATCACCTGTTCAAGTTGGAGGAGAAGATCTTGCTCATTGTAAATCGGCTTAGGAGGATGGTAAACCGCCCCAACAATTACCCTGCGCCCACCATTTTCCAACATTATCCACAAGAGTTCTATTCGCGAATCCTCCATTTTTTGGTTGTATATGCTGGATTGGTACTTGACCGACACGTAGGTCACCAGACCTCCACCACCTCTCGGCTTTCCATTTGATTTAAGTTGTGACCGGTCTCGTCTGTAACAAAGGTATCCCGAGAAAGTGGTCACGAGGTTTAAGAACCTTTCCACCATTTTCTGTTAAAATAACATTATTTATTTATTAGGTGTCTCAATTTATTAGAGTATTCGGCTAAACTCGTTAAAGCAGACCTTGTATGATTTACCCAACTTCTCCAATTCCTGCATTTTTACCAAAACAAAACCTTTAAAGAATTCCTCTCTTCTTTGTTTTTCTCTACTTTCCATGTTCTCATCTGTACCCCAAGTTCCCTGAAATTATATTTTAAATATTAAATGTTTAAATAAATCAAGACCTATCCAAACCGGTAAATAAAAATACATGTAACCAGATGAATAAGAATACATCCAAACAGATGAATAACAATACATTCAAACAGATAAATATGGATACAGATAAACAAAGCTTAAGGACTACTTTTTGCGATCTGGACACTTTTTCTCAATGCTTTTATCTACTCGTCGTCTCTGTTTGTCTTTCTGTTTCTCTGTCTGTTTCAAATCTTGCAATCAATTTTTGAGTCACTTCCTGATGATAGATTTTTTTCAAATTTTGCATACATGCTCAAAATAGAAGACAATGCAATATTCTATTATTAGTTTTACAATAAGTTAATTAATTTAGTTAATTTTAATTAATTTCATTTTTATATGGGAAGAAATATAATAATTTATATTCGAATAGGTTAAGGCCTATTCTTTTTGTATATTGCGACTTTAATATAAAATAAAAGTAATATAAGAAAAAATTGATTGCAAAATTTGTGTTTTAATTACATATAAAAGCATTGGGTTTTAAAAATTCGTTTTTAATTTACTTGTTGCTCTTCAAATTCTTTTCTGAAATCAACTTCAGCTATCATTTTATTGTGAAGGCACGTTTGCAGTTCCTGGAACTGGATCACTAGATCAAATATTCCTTTCAACTGGGTTGAGATTGGCTATAAACACATCAAGTTAAAGTCAAGGGACTGTTTGTCGACAAAAAAGAAAAAAACAAAACCAAAGTATAACCCACTGTAGACTGAGGATCAAGTAATGATCTTGATGTTATGGTACTAAGAAACTCTTGATGAGCATTTATGACCTGGTCGAGATCATCAGCTTCTTCCACTTTTGACATTAATTCGATCCATGAACATTCTAAAACCTGTAACCAATTGAATAGATAATACAACTTAAAAACAACTAACAGAATTAGAAAATAAAGTCACAAACCTCAAAGTTGATGTAATATTGAATCTGGCGGACGAAATGCATCATTTTACTTCCGATCAGATAACACTTGTGTAGGATGGGAGAAAACTCTGAAGAAAATTTTATAATGTATATCAACACTTTTTAATTAAATAAACTCAAGTACAAATGGGTAACTGAAATTTTTATCCAACAGAAATACATAGTTGCTAATTTTTAATGAGGTTATATATAATGCAGCTATTTTGTAATGAGGCTAGTTTATGTTGTTCAATATTTATACAATCTCCAACAGAATTTACAAAATAATTTTTGGTTTGCAGTATTATTTAAACATAACAAAACTGTTGAACATTAGCAATGTAGACCAAAAGGTCGGGAATTCAATTCCCGTCTGCATGACTAGTGCTTTGCAGATGCCTTATCTTTATTTTTCTTCAGACAGTCAAATTGCTTGTATGGATTGCTCATGGCAATTGATGACAGCGGTTTTTTTTTCAGGAGCCTGACCACATAACTATGAGTAGGATTCAAACTGGCGACCTTCAAATCTACGTGAGAACGCCTCATCGCTACACCATCAGTCCCACCATTGTGTTATTGTATAATTAACCCGCTTAACTATCAACATATATAGTTTCTATCAATAACAGAAACATCTATAATTGATGCTTTCCACACTAGCACTACCATCATGAATTCTTATAACTTTTTATTTTTATTTATTAACATTTAGCACACGCCTTTATCAACACAAGTCTTGCTCAAAGGCGAAAAAGGGTCCTTGCAGATGGCAGCCATTAATAGACGCCTACCCATTTAGCAATGCGAGTGAACTTCTTGCTTAAGGATCAACAGGCGAACGCTCTGCCACCAGCGCTCCTAATATTAGTTCAACTAAAATAAACTGATATTCTATAAAGATGATACAATAAATAATATAGTAATCACCCACCGTTGCATCGTCTAAGTGGTTTTTCATGAGTAATTTGTTCTTTTTTGACACTCGAAAGAATGTATTCAATTCGCTTTGCTCTCCATAGAAAATTTGAAACGAGCATATACGTGTTCATACTCTCCGGTGTGAAAACAGTCCTTATGTGACCAGAAATGTCATTTATTATCATAATACTTGCTTTTATTATTATTATTATTATTATTACTGCTACTATTATTTTATCCTTTAATTAAACGTTTTTAATTATACTTATTTTATCCTCATAACTCCAGTTTATTTTATGTACGTTATTTAATTACATTGTCTAAATTTGATTATTTTTATTAATATCCTTCTATTGAGATAATTTCTTGAGGATATTAGTTTATTTGTATATTTAGTTATTACATGTTTTCATATCTTTTGCCTCCTTTTACGCGATCGTATTTACAGACTCTGAAGATGGCGAAAGCCGAAACGGCCCGTAAGTCTGAAATAAAGAAAGTTTTAAATGTTAATACTTTTCTTAATACGTGTTGCAGTAAACAAAAAACGTTGTTCCGAAATATTGAGAAAGTATCTATAAAACTCACAGCGGCTAAATGGAGACTTATTTTTAATCGAGCTTGTCTTAAAGAATATATATATATATATATATATATATATATATATATATATATATATATATATATATATATATATATATATATATATATATATATATATATATATATAATTATAACTACTTCTGCTGCTGAAAATTATAAAATAATTGATATGCACTGGCATTTGTATCCCCCCTTACCCATTTAGAAAAAATGTGGGTTGAGGAAAAATTTAGAAAATATTCAGTTGCAGAAGCTATTTTATTATATATTGCATTCCACACGTAGTATAAGTGTATCAATTAGTGTATCATGCTACATATGGCACGTTACAAAATTCTTACTTACTTAGAAGCAATATAATTAGTGCATACAAGTATTTGTCTGCAGAAGTAATTTGTAATAGCATAAGGCTCGAGCAGCATTTATATACAATAAAACATCTTTCAGTAATATAGAATTATATGTTAATATTATATGTCATATAATAGTTACAGTACCGATGCATAGTCCAAACGTGTAAGACTGTAAAAGAGATGTAAAACACTCCACCTGTCTTTTAGAACTTGCTGGAAGTTGAAAATAAACTTGTTTTACAATATTACAATAACAAAAATGTCAAGAAATGATTACTCAGAAACTATGAATATTCAAACTAACGTGAGATTGTAGTTTCCTGTAGAGTTCAGAAAAATTAAGAGCCTCCTTCTCATTTCGATGTCTGATTACTTTAAAAACAAATGGAACAAATTGAAATATGCTGCCAAAGAATCAAAATTTGTTTACAGTACTTTTATAAATAAATATACAAAAAGCTTACACTTTCTTCTTATCTTTTCCACGACTTCCAATTCATCTTTTGACACAGTTACTGTTTAAATGTATAAACAAATTAAAATAGGTAAAACTGTGAAAACTGAAATATTCAGGTTTAACCCTGATAATGTCACCAATGCACTTCTAAAAGGAGTGTTCAGAACATCTGTATAAAATAAAATTTTACTGATTATAATAGTCATTGATTTATTGTCAACACAAAATAACTTATATAACAGAAAGACTCTTTTAATCTGCAAAATCAAAATTATTCCATTATTACTGTAACTTATTTCAATAAAGTTTACTATGCAGCATGCCCCTGGCAAAACGGGTGTTACAAGAATTTTTAACTATAATACAATTATCAGGCTTGTTATCAAGACTACTGAACCCAAGACCAAGACTTTTATTTGCAAGACCAAGATCAAGACCAAGACTTTTATTTGCAAGGCAAGATCAAGACCAAGATTTTTATTTGCAAGACAAGATCAAAACCAAGACATATTGAGAAAAGACTGAGTTTAAGGCCAAGACTGTGTAAAAATCATTCAAAATGAAGACGTCTTAATAAACTTTTTTCAACTAAGAAACTGAAGCATGAAAAATTCAATTTAATAAACTGTTTAAAATTTAAACTGTTATTATTTTAAATGTTTATTGCATTTAGTAAACACAAGTTCAGATAACAATGTTTGTCCTAAACGAGCTCGATTTGGTCTCATGAATAGACCTCCATGACTAAATATCCGCTCCACTGGCGCTGAAGTTACTGGTACACATAATATCTTTTTAAATAACAAACCCAACATTTTCAATCTGTTATCATTTTTTATTTTTAGCCAGCAGTTCCCACCACGTGCTGCTTCAGAGTAAAGCACTGGTAGCTTGACACGTTGCAAATGGCTTCACATTTTTTTTCCTTGTTGCAGCAATTTATAAGACCGAAATCCAAAGTTAATTATTCGAGGAACATTTGTTTCACTAGCCATTCTATTATACTTAAAAAGTAATAGAAACAATAGGATTACGAAGACTACGAAACAACAACTATTCTTTACTTACTATAGTAACCATACCGATCACCGATTAGTCCAGGAGAATTAAAAATTTTTCTTGTTGTGCCTAGACAAAATTTGCAGCAAGCTGATTTTTGGATATTTTGTTTGTAATACGTTTATGATTCTTCCTGCAAAAATCGGTTGAAATCGTCATATAGGAAATTGGTTTTTCGACGCTTTTTTGAAAGAGATTTACCGTAGTGAGCGATAAGTTAGCATTTTCGTAAATTGTCGTAAAACATCGAATTTCTCTCTTGCTCGCGTTTCCTTCCAAGCTTGCTCTCCCGATTCCAGTCGCTTTCCGCGTTCCCGGTCGCTTTCCGCTTTCCCGGTCGCTTTCCCGTTCCCGGTCGCTTTCCCGTTCCCGGTCGCTTTCCCGTTCCCGGTCGCTTTCCGCGTTCCCGGTCGCTTTCCCGTACCCGGTCGCTTTCCTGTTCCCGGTCGCTTTCCCGTTCCCGGTCGCTTTCCCGTTCCCGGTCGCTTTCCCGTTCCCGCTCACGCTTGCTCTCCCGTTCCCGGTCATGCTTGCTCTCCCATTCCCGGTCACGGTTGCTCTCCCGTTCCCGTTCACGCTCATTTTCTCTTTTACATTTTTTCATAACTTCTGTTAGCCTATAAAACGTAAAATAGATTTGCTAAGACTATATATATATATATGAATGTTTGTGGGTTAGTTTATCTATTATAGAAACGGAAAAGCGACCCGGAACGGACAGCGAGCGGGAACGGAAAAGCAAGCGTGAGCGGGAATGGGAGAGCAAACGTGAGCGGGAACGGGACAGCGACCGGGAACGGGAAAACGACCGGGAGCGGGAAAGCGACCGAGAGCGGGAAAGCGACCGGCAGCGGGAAAACGACCGAAAACGGAAAGCGAACAGGAGTGGGAAAGCAGGTGGGAAACAAAACGGGAGAGAAAGAGACAAACATTAGAAAAACCTCTAAGAACCCGGGCAACGCCGGGTATCTCCGATAGTACATACATAAACACACACACAGACACACATACATGCACATACACATACATACATACACACATACATACGCACAAACATATATATATAGTTCCCGCTCGCTCACCCGCTCCGCTCCGCTCATTTTGTGACGGATTTCAAAAATTTTTTCACTATATTTGATTCCCCTTGACTCTCAAGGTTGTGTGAAAATTTCATTACGATCGGATGAATGGTGTAGCAATGCATAAAGGACATGAATATATATATACATATATATATATATATATATATATATATATATATACAAACATTCATTTTTACCAATGCTTTTATTAACTCGTCGTCTCTGTTTCTCTGTCTGTTTCAAATCTTGCAATCAATTTTTGAGTCACTTCCTGATGATAGATTTTTTTCAAACTTTGCATACATACTCAAAATAGAAGACAATGCAATATTCAATTATTAGTTTTACAATAAGTCAATTAATTTAGTTAATTTTCTTGAGGGTTTTATCGAGGGGTTTCTTGAGGGTTTTCTTGAAGGTTTTCTTGACCACAAAACGCTAACCGACTGGCAGACTATTTTACCAAGTTAACACGAACCACACTCACTGACCGCGATTCTCAAGCGTGTACGAAATTTTCATGAAAATAGTTGAGATATTTAAATTCGATGCTTTTTGATGATATTTTTATTATTATTACCAATGCTTTTATTAACTCGTCGTCTCTGTTTCTCTGTCTGTCTGTCTGTTTGTTTCTCTGTCTGTTTCAAATCTTGCAATCAATTTTTGAGTCACTTCCTGATGATAGATTTTTTTCAAATTTTGCATAGATGCTCAAAATAGAAGACAATGCAATATTCAATTATTAGTTTTACAATAAGTCAAGTAATTTAGTTAATTTTAATTAATTTCGATATTTCGATATAATTAAGATATTTCGACTTTAATATAAAATAAAAGAGTAATATAAGAAAAAATTGATTGCAAAATTTGTGTTTTAATTACATATAAGAGCATTGGTTTTAAAAATTCGTTTTTAATTTACTTGTTATATATATAGATACTAGCGGGGTTACCCGGCGTTGCCCGGGTTTTTAGAGGTTTTTCTAATGTTTGTCTCTCTCGCTCCCGTTTCCTTCTCCACTTTCCCGTTTTCGTCGCGTTCCCGGTCGCTTTTCCGCTCTCGGTTTTTTTCCAGCTCCCGGTTGCTTTCCCGCTCAGAAGTTTTGTTATCGATTTTCTCTCATGCTCGCGTTTCCTTCCAGGCTTGCTCTCCCGATTCCAGTCGCTTTCCCGTTCCCGGTCGCTTTCCGCGTTCCCGGTCGCTTTCCCGTTCTCGGTCGCTTTCCCGTTCCCGGTCGCTTTCCCGTTCCCGGTCGCTTTCCCGTTCCCGGTCGCTTTCCCGTTCTCGGTCGCTTTCCCGTTCCCGGTCGCTTTCCTGTTCCCGGTCGCTTTCCCGTTCCCGGTCGCTTTCCCGTTCCCGGTCGCTTTCCCGTTCCCGCTCACGCTTGATCTCCCGTTCCCGGTCATGCTTGCTCTCCCATTCTCGGTCACGGTTGCTCTCCCGTTCCCGTTCCCGTTCACGCTCATTTTCTCTTTTCCATCCTTTCATAACTTCTGTTAGCCTATAAAACGTTAAATAGATTTGCTAAGACTATATATATATATATATATATATATATATATAAATATATATATATATATATATATATATATGAATGTTTGAGGGTTAGTTTGTCTATTATAGAAACGGGAAAGCGACCCGAAACGGACAGCGAGCAGGAACGGAAAAGCAAGCGTGAGCGGGAATGGGAGAGCAAACGTGAGCGGGAACGGGACAGCGACCGGGAACGGGAAAACGACCGGAAGCGGGAAAGCGACCGGGAGCGGGAAAGCGACCGGGAGCGGGAAAGCGACCGGGAGCGGGAAAGCGACCGGGAGCGGGAAAGCGACCGGGAGCGGGAAAGCGACCGGGAGAGGGAAATCGACCGGCAGCGGGAAAACGACCGAAAACGGGAAAGCGAACAGGAGTGGGAAAGCAGGTGGGAAAGGAGACGGGAGAGAAAGAGACAAGCATTAAATAAACCTCTAAAAAACCTGGGCAACGCCGGGTATCTCCGTTAGTACATACATAAACACACAGACACACATACATGCACATACACATACATACATACATACATACATACATACATACATACATACACACATACATACGCACATACATATATTTATAGTTCCCGCTCGTTCACCCGCTCTGCTCCGCTCATTTTGTGACGGATTTCAAATTTTTTTTTTATATTTGATTCCCCTTGACTCTCAAGGTTGTGTGAAAATTTCATTACAATCGGATGAATGGTGTAGCAATGCATAAAGGACATGATTATATATACATACAAACATTTATTTACCAATGCTTTTATTAACTCGTCGTCTCTGTTTCTCTGTCTGTCTGTTTCTCTGTCTGTTTCAAATCTTGCAATCAATTTTTGAATCACTTCCTGATGATAGATTTTTTTCAAATTTTGCATACATGCTCAAAATAGAAGACAATGCAATATTCAATTATTAGTTTTACAATAAGTCAATTAATTTAGTTAATTTTAATTAATTTCGATATTTCGATATAATTAAGATATTTCGACTTTAATATAAAATAAAAGAGTAATATAAGAAAAAATTGATTGCACAATTTGTGTTTTAATTACATATAAGAGCATTGGTTTTAAAAATTCGTTTTTAATTTACTTGTTTTTATATATATAGATTTAGTAGAACTTTGTGAAAAATGCCATCCACAAGTTGACCTTAAAATTATGTTAACGTCACAGCCAATCACAAACAAAATAAACTAAAACTGCCCGTCCATTCAAAAAATTGTTTTATATATAGCAAATTTAATGTAGAACTAAAATATCAAATAAAATTTTACACGTTCCCTGTCGAAAGTGATAATAAACGCCATTTACACTACACTATTGCTTTCGCTCTCATTCAAAGCAAATTCGTTGCCCGAGATTGGTGAGATCTACGCATTGACTTTTTTTGGCCTGTAGTCCAGGAGAATTAAAAAATTTCCTTGTTGTACCTAGACAAAATTTGCAGCAAGCTGATTTTTGGATATTTTGTTTCTAATACGTTTATGATTCTTCCTGCAAAAATGGGTTGAAATCGTCATTTCGGAAATTGGTTTTTTGACGCTTTTTTGAAAGAGATTTACCGTAGTGAGCGATAAGTTAACATTTTCGTAAATTGTCATAAAACAGAATTTCTAACCCGTTTTAGACCATCGTACGTTTTACGAACACACTTATTTTTGGCGTTGCATAAAATTAAGTCGTAATTTTTTTTCTGTTAAAAGTTTTTTTTATGTTAAGAAAGCTTCAATACACTGTATAAAATTTTTTAAATAATTTTTTTATTCATATTAAGTAGTTTAATCTGGGTTAGAATATGAGCATTTTCAAGGTTTTCGACCGATATAACTTTAAAAATTTATTATGCTAATTTCATGAGAGTTATCATAACAAAAGTTTGAAATATCGAAAGAAGATGTACTCAAAAATAAACAGCAACGTTAATTAAATTTTATTGTGTTTACACTAACCCACAAGCTGAACATGTATGAGTCATGCTCGTTCTACGATCGTTGGGCGTATAGAGTACTGTATGCGAACGAGTCGAAACTAGTTTATTCAGCTTATAGGTGTGCAGTGGTTGAATTGGTGATAGTGTTTTTTGCAAATTTCATTCTTCGAATGAAATGTTTGTAAAGTTTAAAAATGAAAGGCGTCAAACAGAACGTTTTTTCACGTTGAAAGAAGCTATGTAACTAATTCTTGATGATGATGATAGCATTGAGGTTGACATACTTATCATTCTTCCGCCCGGCGCATCATAATATGTGACTGATGAATAAGCAAATGAGGAAGAAATGTTATTCTTTGTAATATCCGGGAAGGTAGATGTTGATTATACTAATGATGGGATGGGATTAGACTGTGTCTGTTCTTTGGGTGAAGAAATGTAGGTCGCAAATACGGTCAGTTCAATGCCGCGGCAACCAAAACGCCAAAAACGATTGAAATGCACTTGGACCAAAAAGAGTAATTTGAATAGCCACTTTTAAAACAGTCTATATATAACGAGTTTGAAACACCACAATGGTGCTTTGCTTGAAAAACCCCATATAGGCTGTTTAGGTTGTTTTATACCGATGAAATGAATTCATGCACGGTTGAAGAAACAAAACGATAGGGAAGATTCAGCAAATGGCCATGGTCATGATCTGGAAAAGGCGAAAACAGTAGGTCGCTACAAGCTGGAAAATTATGGCAAAACACTGTACATGTGGGCCAAGTGCGGCAAACGACTTCATCGGAATTGTTTTGGTGCTTTCCGCACACTCATCCGGTTCTGAAACGACTATCATGAACTGCTTGACTGATTTATTGAATGTTAAATTTTTGGATTTTATTGAACTGTGTTACTGATAAAGTCAGAAATGTGTTTTTAGCTTTTTTGTTTACAGCCTAAAATTTATATTATAATTGTTTGCGTTGAGAACAAAAAATTGACTTTTAAACATTTTGTCGTTTTCAGTAGTCTATACGACCATCGTTCGAAAAACGAGCATAGAGAATTTTCAAAGTTTTCTTTCAAATAAAAAATAATTAAAAATAAATCTGTTAAAACATAAGGAAGTAACTTAGAAATAACAAAAAAAAATAATAGAAATCTAATTAATAAAGTTTTGGACCTAAACGGGCTAAGTTAGTATTTTGTAAAATATCTATTTTTGGAGTTTTTATTGTTCTTTTTCGAAATGGGTGAACTAAATGAAATGGTATGTTGAATTTGTCGAACTGAATTCCGTTCCGACAACGTCTGTGATACAGTCAAGATGGTTACACTAGGTGTTAAAGGTATTGAAACGTTATGTCAATTCAGCGTTTTACATGGTGATAAACAGTTAACAGAGTATCTGTTAAATAAACCAAATGTAGCTAATGTTCATGATCATTGCCGCAGAGACTACGACTACACTCACTCGAAAGAATGAGCAGCATGCAGAAGGTGTTGATCAAGAGAATTTTAAGTGTAAATTATTACGATCGTCTGTCGACACTTTCAATTGGAAGCAACATTGTTTTTTGTGTGGAAAAATAGTTTTTGGAGAAAATAGAAAACATTTAAAAGAAGAATCAAGTACTGTGATGACATTGAAATTCAGAAAAATTATAATTTAAACTTGCCACAAAAGAAATGATGCATGGAGTGTAGAAGTTCTTGGTAGGTTAAATTCATGCAATGACTTACCAGCTGAAGAAGCTCGTTACCACAGAGTGTGTCATTCTGTGTTCCTAAAATGTCAATCATCACATGTCAGAGATAATACCGCTGGCCAAAACCATCCAGGTTGACATCCAGATAACGGCATGTTAATTACTTTTGACTGGTTAGAAGAAGATCAAGGAATTTATACAATAGCTGAATTACAAATTAAAATGCAAGAATTATCGGAAGATGGTGAAGTGTATTCATTAAAACATATAAAACGAAAGCTGGAAGAACGCTACGCTGAGCACATATTTTTGCCGAAATTTGTGGTCGGAAAATGTTATTTGCTTCCGTAACATGGCATCTCACATTATAACTAACCAATGATATGCTGAAAAAAACTAACCCATAAAAGCAAAGTTTTTATTATAAATCCTTTATATACGATCCTAGATTTTTATTTTATTTGAATTTTTGAAAAAAATTTTGAATTTTTGAATTTTTTGAAAAACTTAATTATACAATATCCGATCAAACTGAAATTTTGATAGATTCAATTGTCTCGCAGCCCAAGTCGATGTGCCAAATTTCAGCTTGATCGGATAACGGGAAGTGAGTTAATTTTGAGACTCAAAGTTTGTGACCGACAGGAAGACAGACGGGAAGACAATCGAAAATAATATAAAGGATTTAAAAAAGAGTAGCATAGAAGATGAGAGTGAACGTTTCATAGTGGTAGCAGCAAAATTGATAAGAGCTCAAATAAGGGAAATGTCCTCAAATGAAACATATCCAGGAACTGATGATTTCTCAAATATTGAAAATACCAAAAGGTGGATTCCTAGTTTGTTGAAAATCTTAATAAAAAATATTGTTTGTAATGAAATAAAACAAGTTTCCATATGTCATTCTATTGTGCAGGGGGCAAGACAAAGATCTCTTATCTCTCCAATTTTGTTTGGCGTTGGAGTTAGTTTAGATCACGCCTTTGTTTCTAGATGGCTGCTTGATTTGCTGTCACTGTTGGGATTTTCAATTTCATATGAGGAAGTTAAACTTTTTAAACAATCAGTGGTTCAGAATGACTCCCTTGATACTCCTCAGTCTTTTCCTCAATGTTTTATGCAATGGTCTTGTGATAATCTTGACCACAACGTTATCACTTTAGATGGAAGTGGTACCTTTCACAGTATGGGCATCATATCAATGTCTACTCCGTGTAATCGATTAGGGTCAGGACACTTTGCTGAATCAGCTGTACCTCGATTGTCACGTGTAAAATCCAGTTGTGTTGTGAAAAACCGAGGTATTCCTATAATGGGATACACATTCCCCGACAAGTCATCATTATCATTGATGTCTTTCAAGCCCATCTCTCACTTAAATTTTCATTCTGTGTTGCCTCCTTTAAACTTGGAACTTGGCTGGAAAATTGGTATCTTGTGTTTAGATGAAGATCAGCAAAGGCCAAATTGGTCCGGCTTTATGGAACATGCTTGTAAACCTGACGAAGATTTCAGATCATCATCAGACATAAAGATGCTTCCGATTATTGATTTGAACCCTAATGACATGTCTTGTATTTTTTCCACTTTAACTTCCATAGAACGCCAGGCTCAAAAGCTCAACGTTCCAACGGCTTGTGTGACTCTTGACCAGCCGCTCGGGATGCAAATTTAACGTGAGGCTTTATTTACAGTGGTCTAACTGAAATTCTTATTCATTATTTTAAAGAAATTGTACTACTGGACCTACCATACAAACTTTATATAACCAAACAAAAGGGATATAGGCACACAAGGACACAAGAAATTGTTATTTTTAGGTGTTTTTGTTGTTTTTCTGTTTGTTTTTTTTTATTGTATGTTCAAATTGGAAATTATTTATGGATTTATATGTATGCTTTTTAATATGTGTATATTAAATAGTATGTTACAAGCAATTTTCAGAATAATCTTAATTTATTTTGCACATTTAGTTAAAAATGGCACAATAAAGTAGTTTATTTGTATCCGAATATAATGTTGGGAGACAAATTTTAAATTATGTATATTTTGCATTAGGTAGTTTTCATCTATAGATTGAGTTATTTTTATTTAAATGGATTTTAAGAGCTGATATATTGTATATTTTAGGGAAAAACGGTTCCATAAATCAGTTTATTTGTATTTTTTTTTGATAATTTTTAATGTTTGTATATTATGCAATAAGTAACAATAAAGCATTCAGCTTAAACTTTAGTTATTTTCATCTAATTGGATTAAAAGAGCTGGCATATTCAATTATTTTACCGATTTTAAGGCCGATTTTGAAAATCGTCTGTAATATTTTTATAAGAATTATAAGATGAGTTGGAAGGGTGGATTTTTAACTAATTGTTGCTAACACATATACCTACAAAACAAAATATCTAGCTGCTGTGCTTCCAATTATGCCAGCTTTTTTTTAATTCTCCTGGACTACTGCGCGTTTCAGTTATGCTTATGCGCTTGGCTACACTAAAAATTATTCATTCCCCGAGTTATGAATAATATCCATGTCTATCTTATGAGCTAGTCTACGTTTCAATGAAGCAGTTACAAAAAGTAATACAAATATATTTGATAGCATAGCAATAACAATTAGCAATTAGCTGCAATTAGCAGTTGATTCGATTCGCATTCCTAGCATCGTGATGCTGATTTGTTGAAATTCACATCGGAGCTATTAGGGTACATAATGTTACCAACCACCAGATGAGCCCGAAAGTTTCTTGCAAAGGTGATGAACCAGAACCTGAACATTCTTATTGCCACTGCAACCATCCATTCTAGCGCCAAGTAAACAAAATTGTAAACAACCTGCTTTTGAGATGCCCGCCCATAAAATATATCGCTCTTAAACTTTTTATTCAATTGATGCACTTAAACGTTAGGTTAAAAAAATTAAAACAAATTTAATTGTTTAAAAACAATTTGCAAATCATTTCCATCAGATGGTTTTTAAATTTAGGGTTGGGGTTGCTAAATTAACCGAAATTGACACCGATACCGCGATATTGGGGAAAATCGAAAACGACTCGATATTAAGAAAACCGTACTTTAAATATTTGTATTTAAGATATTTCCCACCTCTAGTCTTACTTAGTGGTCTTTAGAGTGGTGTCTACCTGAGTTGCCGACCTCCGAGTTGCCGACCGCAATAACGTATGAACTTGCCGACCGATGTTTTTTAAGATCGTACTACGTTGCCGACCTCGTCAAAAAATTTTCTATTTTATTTTTTATTTTTAGCTAATAGAATCGTTCAAAAATAACGAATCATTTAAATAATCCAACTGAGACTAAAAAGAATCGTTCAATCTTATTTGGTTCATTTACATAATTAGCGTGGAGGCGGAGCTCAAAGAACTTGCCAGCCAATGTCAAAGAGCCTCAACTTTGGTTTATTACCATCACACGGTCAGTTTCTCACGAGGTTAAGCGAAAAGTAAACGTAAATTAAAAAGCAGCTCTACTTTATTCTACTAGCATAATAGAGTTAAATATGCAAATGATGGATAAATAAATAAACTTAACTATTGCGCAGCGAACCAGTAAGAATCATTTTTATTGTTAAGAAAAACATTTTTAATTAATATTAAAAATAATTATTGTTAAAAAAATTTAATGAAGAATAAAAATACTGAACAGTACGCAACAGTCTGTACGTATCAATTTTACCAGCCACATGCTGGGAGTGTGCCTTTGAAATTTTTTCCTCCAGTCGGATATATTTCGGCTTTCTTCTCGGAGGAGATGCACCAGCTTCAGATTTGCTTATGTCTTTCTCCGCAGAGGCTTGACAAATCTTGATTGCGTGAATGTAAATAAATATATTGGGATGGACAGGCAAACATTTATTCAGTCCAGAGTGCCAACCCTCCATGGCATTATTAACTTAATTGACATGGAGGCGGAGCTTACCGAACTTGCCAGCCAATGTCAAAGAGCCTTAAGTTTAGTTTATTTACATTAACTCATTCTTTTAACAAAAATATTATTGCTGTAGTATAAATGAATTGTATTATTATTATTGTTTAAATACAAAATAAGAAAAAGTTGTTTTTATTTTCTTGGTGGTCGGCAACTTCATACGCTTTGATAAAACGCTGGTCGGCAAGTCAGACGTTATTGGCGAAAATCGATGGTCGGCAACTCGGAGGTCGGCAACTCGGTACGGCACCTTTAGAGTAAGTGCAAATATGAAAAAACTAAAATTATATTCTTATACTGATCATTGGTCCTAATCAATAACAAATAACAACGTATGACTAATGATCAGGATAAGACAGAGGCTGCGATCAGTGGCAGATTAACCATGGTGCAGGTGGTATTGTGTTTTATACTTTATTTAAGAGTAAAACCCGAATTTATTGTACACAACTAAAAGCAACATGTCGACTCGAGAAACAACAAAGAAGGAAGACGGAAGTACATAGAATAAAAAGAACAATGGTCAATTAATAAAAGATAAAATAAACTGTTCGATTTATAAGCAAAACAAAAACTATATTCAACAGGTGGCGCATCTGCGCCAGGGCCTCCAAGCTTCGGGGGCCGATCTGAGACCTTTCGTGAGTTTTCTCCAGTATCTGAGTGAGTTTGTCGGAATGCCACGTGAAAAAAACAAGTTTGATAAGTTTGTTGATCTAGGAAAGATACTATCTGGAACTTTATAGTTCACTGAGAAACGAAAAAAAGTATTTCCGACGAACAGCAGATGACCTAAGTGCTGAAAGTATAACTTTGTCTTGCTTTGAAGAATTCAGAATATTCACTTTCCTGTTGATTTTTGACTTCCTTCTTCTCGACCTAGACAAGCCAATCAAAGACTACTCAAAAGTGGACAAGCTGTTCTCGTTCGCACGGCACACTGATGTGGAAGCACAAGTTTCTCTCAATGGAGTGGTAGATTTTTACTCAAGATATTTGGAAAATCTGGGCCAAGTTGAGAATGAATGGTTCCAGTGGAGATCACTGCTCAAGAATCTCAAGGTTACTTTCTGCTCACCTCCCGAGATGCTGAAACTGATGCTGCAGAATGATTTCAGTAAGGCTTTCCCGAACACCTACATTCTTTTTCGTCATTTCTTGACACTGCCTGTGACGAACTGTGCCGGTGAGCGATCTTTCAGCCACCTCAAACGCATCAAATCTGCTCTGAGGTCAACACAGACTTAAGAGAGACTAAACAATCTATCTCTTTTAAACATTGAAAGTGATGTATTTCAGGAGTTGGAATTTTCCGAAGTTATTGACGTATTCAGTTTAGCTAAATCCACGCAGAAAGAGATCATTGTAAATCATAATGTACAGTATTCTGTAATCTGTAGGTCTATGTTTTTGTTGTACTTACTTGAGAGTTTATAGTTGAGAAATTTCAACTGTGTAATCAATGTTACATTTCATTTGGCTTTGAAATGAAACATTAAAGTCATAATTTGTAAATTTTATAATGGGGGGGGGGCTCATTTTTCTCAAAGCGCCAGGGCCTCCATATGTGTTAATCCGGCCTTGGCTGCGATTCATCGATATCTTAGGGGGGGGGCCAAGATTTTTTAAATTTAACCTAGAGAATCTTCAAATTCAAATGACCATGTCATTATACTCTAGTTTGTTGTATTTTCATGTAAAACATCATATTAATTGAAAAACAGTATACAAATAAAATATTTAAGAAAAACTTTTTAAAATACTACGTTTTTGTGAACTATAAAAAAGAAAATATTTTTTCTCTGGGCTGTGTGAGAAATGTCTTGATGTAGGCAATAATTAATTGTGGACATTCGTATAACGAACAAGCCATAATTTTTTAAAACTTAAAACGTGGGGCGCCTTTTACTCATTATAAGCATCTGCTAATTTTCAAACAGGATAGAACGGTTTTTTTGAATATAAATAAAAGCGCCCCACGTCAGGCATGCTGAAACAGTTGGACCCAGCAAGCATACAGCTGCGATAAGGCGTCAAATTCTGGCGATGGAACATTTATAACGCTATAACTGTTTTTTCGACCTTGCATTTCGACTTGTCAGCTGATTGCTCATAATCAAAATATTTATTTACCGTCTTTACGTTTCTTTCTTGTTTTCTGCCACTACTGTTCTTAAACATTTTTCACGCAATCTTTACAACAGATCTTGCAACTATTAATAATAACAAAAGGCCGCAACAATTTTTACAAACTTTTGTTTAGGTTAGAATCTCCGTCTGTGTGTGTATGTGTGTCTTTCTCTGTACGCAAATCTTGCAAGTAAAATTTAACAAGTTTTTTGACAAGCTATATTAGATGACAATACATGATTCAATTAAAAAAAGTTTGTGTTGAAAAACTCGTTTTTCCTTATTTCTTGTTAGGTTAATAGTTTAATGTCTCTATGCCTAGTCTTTTCAGACATAAGGTCGCAACTAATTAAACAGCGATATTTATACTATTTGTTAAACAACACCACAGAACTCGATACCCATGCTCGGGTCACTGGCGTATTTAAGGGCATCCGCCATAGCCCCCCTTTGCCGCCAAGCAGTTTTTGCACCGTGAAAAACTGCCCTGCAGTATTTTAAAAGAGCATAGTTTTTGACATTCATTGACACCTGAACTACAGAGCTGACGTAACATTTAACAATCATATGTCTGTAGCTATGGTCAGATTAGTGCATTTTTGACAGCTCACGTCAATAAAAACTTTTTAAAATATATTGAAAAGGCTGGTAACTTTTACCATAAGTTTTTGCCCAGTGATGGATTCTCTCATGAAGTGATAATGTAAAATAAATAACAGATTAGCATAAAAAACTAGTTAGTATTCATTTCCGTCACAAGATTACTTCAATTTTGCTCAATGAAACGTTGTCTACACAGATCCAGACCTACATTTGTAAATAGAATATCACTGGTATAGTTTATAAACTCACGAAATTTTTTTACTATTAATTTTATTTTGGTTTTAAAATCACCAATAGAACTTGAAAATATGAATTGATAAAAAAACACACTAAAATGTCGTTATACAAGAGGGTAGAGACTGTGTGTTGCAACTCCACACATGTTGTTCTTGTTTCTTGCCAACTTTATATATCCATCAGTTCCCCAGTTTTGTCCCCAGCTGAAAATTAAATAATATAAACTTTTACCTCAAATATCACATTATAAAAAACTAATTTCAGCAAGAAAAGTTGTTTTTTTGACTGATTACCTGTTTTTAATCAACCAATAATCTTGTCCATTTTCAGTTCCATATCCAACGAGCAAAACTCCATGATCCAGTTTAACAGAGTCACAATCAGGATTTTCATAAATACCTAAACGAATGAATGTTTTAAAAGAAATACAAAAAAAGGCATTTGTTTTTTTTTATATCACCGAAATAATAAAACAAGCTATGTTTGGTTTGAATCCTGGGTGAAAAACTTATAATGCGTAATTTCGTTGAGCATGGAACCCACTCTTACGGATAAAGTCTAGTCAGCCTCTAAATTATTTAAGGTAGTATAATAAGTATCAGTTTCACAACTGGTAAAAACACATGAGACAAGTGATCCTGGTGCTAATGTCTTTGTGTGAAATACGGCTCACAAGCGGTATCTCAAAGCACGTTAATTAATCTAAAGCACTCATAACCCGAAGTGTGACCAGACTTACTACCATAACAAAAACATAAGGTTTACACAATCCAAAAAAATCATTGTTACTCTGAAAAAGCTTGCCCATTAATGAACCTTTTACGGAAGATCTTAGGTTTATCATTTGCGAAAAATCAAAATTAAGAAAAAATTCCGTTGTTATCTTATTTATGATTCAGTTATAATTTGTAACTTATGTGAAATCTCGATATAATAATTATTCAAATATATTCCTTACCACTTTCATAATGTTGGAATGAGTCGTGATGAGCGTTAAGTGCGATAGAAATTGGTCCCACAGTTGCCAAAGCTTCTTTTAATTTTTCTTCGGATTTATCAACCATAATATATCCGGTAACATTAGCTCCTACGTTTTTGGGGTTAAATTTGCATTCGAATTCATCCTGTTAGATTTTTTAATTTAATTTAATTTTAATAAATCTCAACATTATTAATTTTTATCAATCAATTAACCTTATCTTTATAAGGGTAAGATTCTTCTGTGTCAATTCCATGGTTGCTTTTGATGTAATCGAAAGCCAGTTCCATTAATCCACCATGACATCCATAATTTCCAAAGTTTGAAGAGCAATCCACTAGGTTCTGTTCACTCAAAGAAACAAGTTTGCCGGTTTTTCTAAATTGTTGTCCCTCAAGAGATCCAGTCTTTAAATATATATATTTTTTTAAATTAATTGGAAATTTTTAAAACAATATGGAAAATACACACAAAAAATAAACGCTTAAATGATAATTACACAGATAACACATTAGAAGTTGATAAGCAAACAGTTTTTATACCAAAAAATAGTATTAAAGAAGTTATGCTAGGGTTAACATTTTTAATTTGCAATTTGAGTATACTCTAAATATATGAAAAGTTTGAGAAATAATGCCTTACTGCGCTGAAAGCCCAGCAGGATTCGCAATAACCCTGAAAATTAGCAATTATTGGTTATTTATTTTAATAAACAAATTAAATATATTTTATTATTAGAATAATAAGTACTTGATCTTTCACAGGTGTGACGTAGCCTTTCTCTCTCCAATCAACATGCTTAGGAAGATTCTCAGGGTTCAATGAGCTGAGGAAAGTACTTCCAGCTACTTTGTGGTTTTCTGGCATTTTGAAGCCGTTGGAGAAGCTTGAGAATTCTTCAAGTGTCTAGAACCGATTATACATGTTAAACACATATTGAAGTTTATTAAAGTCGATTGAATGTTTTTATTTAAACGATCAATTTTCTTACCAAATCGGTAAACTGATTGACTGCCATTCTAAAAGATTTGAGACCCTTCGAGTACAAAAGATTATTAATTTTGATTTCCTTCAAATTTTCTTTGAAAATTCCTTTGCGCTCTTCTTCTTCGCCATTTTGGTAAACGTTTTGTCCTTGAATAATAAAAACAACATTAGTTTTGAACTTGCAATTTCCTTTAAATATACTATCAATAAATACACCCAATTTGTTAAAATATCTGAGTAACTTTTTTATTATATAATTATGATTAATTAACAGAAACAATTACTGTATTTTTGTTTAAAAGAAGACCATTCTTCTTCTAAATTAAAATCCAAGTTTTCAAGAGGAAAAGAAAATGCTGATGAAGCAACAAGGAGCAAGCATAAAGTGGTTAAAGCCTTCATCTTATCGTCTGTCACAAAAAAGAATTTAAACAATATTCATTATTTAGAAAACATTCATATAGCTCCAACAATTTTTATTTAATAAAATTAGTTGTATTATATTTCATCTAAAATATGACACTTGTAACTCATATTTTAAATCACAAAGCAGTTTTCTATATGCAAAAGACTATAACAAATATATATAAGTATATTATTAAACCTTCTGTGAGATCTGCAGTCACTAGATTCTGTCAAATTCAGTTAGTTGACAGTTTTTATAGAGAAACCATTGTAAACGCCTCTTGTTATCATATGCATCAATGATTTTCATGTGATCTTGTTTGCAGTATACTTTCGAGAGTTCAATGCAGTCTCACGTGATTGAAACAGCATTGCTGGTTACGAAGAGAGGAACACATGATACACTTGATGATGTAACTATGGTACCGCAAAACTGGCCTCTTTACCCTTATTTACACAAATCAACTTATATTTTAATGTACAATTTGTAATTCTATAAACAACTATCATGATAAAATGTGGATAGTAATAATGTTTCTCGTAACCTGTCAAATTAAAAAAAGTTTTTTAATATATTTTTTATGTTTAAAAGTCTGATCAAATTCACCACTGGATAGTCCAGCATCTTTAAACTAGTCCAAAATACTAACCTCCAAAAAGTTTCAATCGACATTTTTTTCATTATACCCTGAATTTCTTGTTGAATTACATTTTTCACAGAATCAATTTAGTTTATTTAGGCACCGCTCATAGTAAACAAACATATCAAGCAAAATTTTAATCTACCTTTAAGCTAAATTTACATTGTAAACTACTGTATCAAAAGATTCGATCAAAGTTTATTATTAATTTGTGCACTATTTATTCTCTATACATTACCAAAAACAAAAAATCAGTTTATATACATATATATATATATATATATATATATATATATATATATATATATATATATATATATATATATATATATATATATATATATATATATATATATATATATATATATATATATATATATATATATATATATATATATATATATATATATATATATATATATATATATATAAGAACATGTCCTAACTGACTGACTGACTGACTGACTGACTGACTGACTGACTGACTGACTGACTGACTGACTGACTGACTGACTGACTGACTGACTGACTGACTGACTGACTGACTGACTGACTGACTGACTGACTGACTGACTGACTGACTGACTGACTGACTGACTGACTGACTGACTGACTGACTGACTGACTGACTGACTGACTGACTGACTGACTGACTGACTGACTGACTGATAATCAACGTCGAGCTAAAACACCTCATCCTAGGAACGTGAAATTTGGAACTTATATTACTTTTATTGCGTAAGCATCCACTAAGAAAGAATTTCTAAAAATTTTGCTCCTGAGGGGAAGAAACTGGAAAACAAACTTTTTTCTAAAACAATGTATATCTCGAAAACCAAAAATGAGGAGATTTTGAAATTTGGTATATGGATTCTTCTTGAAAAATAAAAAATACGTGTTTCACCATTTTTTGAAAATTTGGTTTCCCGGACCTCAAATGTGGGTTGGAAAATTAGGTTATTTGGTTTTTAAAGTAGCTGCTACTCAAAAACTGTGAATGCTACAGGAGTAAAAATTAATATTTAGTTTCTACTCCAAAAATAATGAAATAAGTGTTTTAGCAATTTTTGAAAATTTAGTTTCCAGGACTTCAAATGTGGGGTGGAATATAGGGTTATTTGTTTTTTAAAGTAACTGCTACTCAAAAACTGTAAATAACACAGATGTAAAAATTAGTATTTAGTTTCTATTCTAAAAATAAAGATATACGTGTTTTACCATTTTTTTAAAATTTGGTTTCCCGGACCTCAAATGTGGGGTGGAAAATAAGGTTATTTGTGTCAGTGCTGGACCCCCTCTTTTTTTTATTTTATTTAATTTTTAGAAATATTATTTAGTATCTTCTATCTTGCCACGTGTTCCTTTGTTTCAACGAGCCAATCAGAGCGCGTGTTAATTCCCGCAATTATTATGGGTGTATATTTCTTAGTATATCGAGATTTCTACCGATTATTTAGTTATAAAAATCTTGTGGATTATAGTCTATATATTTGTTTACAGTATGTTGAAATTTGATATCTTCGCGGTCAAGATTTAGGGAGCTAATCATATGTATAGTATTTGTTTATATCGGTTTATCGATTATTAATTGTTATCGACCAATCAGAGTGGTGGATTCGGATTACGTAGCCTATTTTTCCTTATATAAGAGAGACACCCTTGCTGTGTGTGTGTGGAACAGAGCAAGGAGGCAGCGGAGCGATACAGGGCCGTAACCATGAATTTGGAAGTGGGGGGGCCCAAGAACTTTTTGGGGGGCACTGTATAAATTTTCTGTTCACATAAGTGCATTCCAGTGATTTGACCCTTAAAATGTGCTTCACGCAAAAAACAGATTTAGCGATTGAAATTTGAATCTTATTCTACGTATTTAATTGAATTTGAAAACATTCTGAATCAACATGAAAACTTCCCGAAGCATGTAAATAAAACGATAACACAACATTTACAAGCAATTATAATTTACACGGAAACATTTTATAAAAAAAAACAAACACAATGTCAGAGAATCCGAGAACAATACGGCGCGATTTCTGGGCAAAATTTTCTACGGAAGTGTTCAGATCTACTTTTAGCGATAAGGCCGCAGAATCCGCGTAAGAGTGGAGAAACTGCTCTCGCACGTAGCAGTCGACACCTCGATGGTGATTGCTCCGGCATACAGCTGAAACACATTTGGAAATGCATCGCGGTACTGCAGCATTGCATATGTTGCAACTTCCAACGACGAATTTGATTACCTCGTTTTTGATAAGAGACGACATGTACTCGGCATTTTAGGCATGTTTTGTAAAATTCTACACAATTTATCATCCTTTGCCATAGCAAATTCAAACAACTTATTAAATAAGACACCTAAATTTGCTTTGTTGAACTGGACAGCAATACAAAAAACTGGGGGGTCTGATTGAGCTGGGGGGGCCTGAACAAAACTGGGGGGGCCTGGGCCCCCCCGGCCCCATAGCTGGTTACGGCCCTGGAGCGATACCATAGCCCATGAGGATCATCCGAGGCTGGTTAATTTGCTAGCTGCATGGGAGGTCGATTTGCCGGTCCTTGTCCAACTTATTGCACTTATTAGTTGGCGGGCTGGAGTGAGTCGAGCCATGTGCCCACGAAAGTCTTGTGCTTTCGGTGGCCTCCCTGCCTCAAAACCAACATAAACACGTCACCAAACACTCAATCATACATACCGTCTAAATTGTCCAATTGACAGATACAGACGTTAAATCAACCACACACTGTGTGTGTGTGTGAGAGGCTCCGCTTGGTCGTATTTGTTAAGAGGGAAAGTCCTGCGCGACTGTTTCCACGTGGTTTTCTCTAACCTAAAGTTAAACTCTTTCCTGCTTGCTTTTAAAATTTAATAAAGTTACTTCTTGAACTTCTTCAAATAAAGTGTTTGTTGTTAGTTAACGTTGGGGCATGCTACTGACAATTTGGTTTTTAATGTAACTGCTACTCGAAAACTGTAGATGCTACAGGAGTAAAAATTAGTACTTGGTTTCTACTCCAGAAATAATGATATACTTTTTATTAACATTTTTTGAAAATTTGGTTTCCAGAACTTCATACATGGGGTGGAAAATAGGGTTACTTAGTTTTTAAAGTAACTGCTACTCAAAAACTGTAAATGCTACAAAAGTAAAATTAGTATTTAGTTTCTACTCTAAAAATAATGAAATACGTGTTTCACCATTTTTTGAAAATTTGGTTACCAGGACCTCAAATGAGAAGTGGAAAAAGGGTTATTTGATTTTAAAATAACTGCTACTCAAAAACTGTAAGTGCTACAGATGTGAAAATTAGTATTTTGAGGTTTTGTGCCGGTTAAAAGTAGATGAGTTCAGTTTATCACCGGACGGACGGGCCAAGCCGTTATTTTAGGGTCTTCATACGGCCCTGCCCAAACCTTAAATCAAGGTGGGACGGGCCGAGATTTTTAACCAAGTATATAGACATTTTAGTGATTTTAGGGTGTTCAGACAGGCCGGGCTAAACCTGAAATCAAGGTGGGACGGGCCGAAGTTTTTCATCAAGTATATGGAACTTCTAGGCCTGTAAAAACGGGCCGGGCCCATATTAGACGGGCCGTGCCGGGCCAGGAATTTCGGTTTTTGAAACTGACTGTGCCAAGTTGTCGACGGGCCGAGCCGAGACCTAAATAATTGATCCGTGCAGTACTCTACTATGTATGCACGGTTCAAATTCTCTAATTTCGTGCGAGCGAAGCCGCTACGGGCACTGCTAGTATATATATATATATATATATATATATATATATATATATATATATATATTCTTTTAGGCAAACTCGATTGAAAAAAGTGGCGCACTTGGCTGAATCGATTTTATTTTTAATTTTTTCCAATACTCTAAATCGGTTTAAAAATAATTTATTCTCAAACACAAACTCCATAATCTTATAGGCTAATAGATCTATTTCGGCAATTTTTTGCCATCATCAGAGCCGTTTAACTTTTTAAAAATAAAATGCAGTGACTAAATGGTAAAAGATACAACTAATTGAAAGGAATTAAAATACAATTTAAATAAAATTTAAATTCATTATATACAAATGTAACAACATAAAAAATATTTAAATTAAAATAATTATAATAATAACAGTAATAACTAAATAATTAAGATCAGTTAGTAAAGCCTTTAACAACGGAATTACAGTCAACTTCAAGGACGTGACTGGAAGAAGAATCACATACATTATCTATAACCTTTGAAACACAAACGTCTGGTACAAAACATTCATTCAACGAAGAAATACCTGAAGAAACATTGGCACTATTAACATGCATATTTTTAACAGAAGTTGTAGATGAGTTAAAACATTTATTATTATTATTATTAGTTTTAATACTATTTAGAGAACCAAAAAGTTTAAGAGTTAAATCAAAAGAATACCATTGTTTATTAATTAAAGGCTTACATTTATTAATAGCTAAAGCTTCTTTTAATTTTAACTTAATGGGTTGATTTTCTTTCATTAGTATACTGGTGTTATCAATTAGAAATTTATGTGATGGTTTGATTGAATGTTGTGTTGACATATGTTGGTATATGGCACCACTTTGACAATGCATAGTCAATCTACGAGACAGAGTAGTTCTAGTATGACCAATGTAATTTTCCACCTGACCATGTGGAAACGGACACGAAAATTGGTACACTAGGTTGGTTTGTGCTACAGGGCTAGAAACATTATTTACACTATTTTTAATTAAAAGATTATGAGTTTTTCCATTGTTATAATAGATGTGTAACCTGAGTGTATTATCTTTATTTACAACCTTAATATTATCATACACAATGTTTTTCAACACTTTTTCATCTATTTTATAATTATTAGACATCTGATTAGCATAATATAATGGAATTATACAAGAATTTGATGAGTTATTGGTATTAGGTTTTGAAACATGTTTTTTATCAGTAATACGTGACATAAATTTATTTATAGTTGAATCAACAATAGAATTAGAATAATTATTATTTATCAAAAGTTGTTTCACTTGTAGAATTTCAAGGTGAAAATCAGACCATGTTTCGGAAAATTTATAGGCCCTATTAATATAATTTATAGGCCCTATTAATATATTATTTCAATCGAGTTTGCCTAAAAGAACATATAGCGCCGAAGTATTCAAAAAATATATATATATATATATATATATATATATATATATATATATATATATATATATATATATATATATATATATATATATATATATATATATCTATATATATAAAAGAACATGTCCTGACTGACTGACTGACTGACTGACTGACTGACTGACTGACAGATGACTGACTGATAATCAACGCCGAGCTCAAACGCCTCATCCTAGGAACGTGAAATTTGGAACTTATATTACTTTTATAGCGTAAACATCCGCTAAGAAAGGATTTTTGAAAATTTTGCTCCTGAGGGGAAAAAACTGGAAAACAAACTTTTTTCTAAAACAATGTATATCTCGAAAACCAAAAATGAGGAGATTTTGAAATTTGGTATATAGATTCTTTAGAAAAATAAAAAGATACGTGTTTCACCATTTTTTGAAAATTTGGTTTCCCGGATCTCAAATGTGGGTTGGAAAATTGGGTTATTTGGTTTTTAAAGTAGCTGCTACTCAAAAACTGTGAATGCTACAGGAGTGAAAATTAGTATATAGTTTCTACTCCAAAAATAATGAAATACGTATTTTAGCATTTTTTGAAAATTTGGTTTCCAGGACTTCAAATGTGGGGTGGAAAATAGGGTTATTTGTTTTTTAAAGTAACTGCTACTCAAAAACTGTAAATACCACAGATGTAAAAATTAGTATTTAGTTTCTATTCTAAAAATAAAGATATACGTGTTTTACCATTTTTTTTAAATTTGGTTTTCAGGACCTCAAATGTGGGGTGGAAAATAAGGTTATTTGGTTTTTAATGTAACTGCTACTCGAAAACAGTAGATGCTACAGGAGTAAAAATTAGTATTTTTTTTTCTTTTTCACACGCCTTTTCCAAGACAAGTCTTGCTCGAATTTTTTCTTTGGTTTCTACTCCAGAAATAATGATATACGTGTTTTACCATTTTTTGAAAATTTGGTTTCCAGTTCCAGGACCTCAAATGTGAGGTGGAAAAAAGGTTATTTGATTTTAAAATAACTGCTACTCAAAAACTGTAAGTGCTACAGATGTGAAAAATAGTATTTTGAGGTTTTGTGCCGGTTAAAAGTAAATGAGTTCAGTTTATCACCGGACGGACGGGCCAAGCCGTTATTTTAGGGTCTTCATACGGCCCTGCCCAAACCTTAAATCAAGGTGGGAGGGGCCGAGATTTTTAACCAAGTATATAGACATTTTAGTGATTTTAGGGTGTTCAGGCTAAACGTGAAGTCAAGGTGGGACGGGCCGAAGTTTTTCATCAAGTATATAGAACTTCTAGGCCTGTAAAAACGGGCCGGGCTCATATTAGACGGGCCGTGCCGGGCTCATATTAGACGGGCCGTGCCGGGCCAGGAATTTCGGTTTTTGAAACGGGTTGGGCCAAGTTGTCGACGGGCCGAGCCGAGACCTAAAAAATTGATCCGTGCAGTACTCTACTATGTATGCATGGTTCAAATTCTCAAACTTCATGCGAGCGAAGCCGCTACGGGCACTGCTAGTATATATATATAAATCTCGTGTCATAGTGTTTGAAATTGAACTCTTCCAAAACGGCTGAACCAATTTTTATGAAATTTTTTTGTGTACATTTTGGTAAGTCTGAGGATAGGTCCTAGGCACTTTCCATACATAATTAAAAACATGTTTTTTGAAAAAAGTATCGTTTTTCGTAATATTATTTTCTAATTTTTGGTCTTGTAAAAATTAATTAACGTTGTGTTTGCGAATTTACGTAAAAGTCTTCCTTGTTTACTAAATTTGTTTGGGTCCGTCTAATTATAAAAATAAACAACACGTCTATATGTGCATAAGTATAGTTATATAAGTATGTATAAGTAGGGGAGACCGGGGCTCAATGTTACAGGGGTTACATGTTACAGTGATAATATCTATGATATAAATTTATTTGTAGTCAATATCTATGTTTCAACACAGTGAACCTGACAATATTTGGTGACGCTGATTTAAATATAAACAATACCGATAAAGTTGTGGCAAATAAACTTTTTTCGAGTCGATATCTTTTTTCCAGGTAGGTGTGCACTTTGTTGGTTTCTGCAGCTAGTTTGATGACTTCTGTTGCCATATTTTGCATGTTGGTAGCATGGTGATATGTGCTGATAAACAGACAATTTCTAGCGATGTAGCAGGGCCGTTGTATTAGTAGTGACTTGTTGTTTACGAAAAATCACATTGGGGCTATATGTTACACTTGCAACGGGGCTATATGTTACACTTGTAACATATAGCCCCGCATGATAAGCTGATGTTATCGAGATGTTGGCCTGTCCAAGTATTGATTACTATGTCATTCCGAATACTCTTGTAACATCAGTCAATTACATGTAACTGTAATGATCACTGAACTAATATTTTGAAAAGTATTTTCAATTTTATGTATAAGTAGGTATAAGGTGCATGCAATGTTAGCAATGATAGAGAGAACGCCGCTATGTAGGCCTGAATTCACAGCCTGCTTATTGATTGCATTGGCGTATTTTAGTTAATTATAGTTTTAAAAAATATCTTTATAATATGAAAATATTAAAATATTGCATTGTCATCGAGAATACACGTGTTTTGAAATTTTCAAGTCAATTGGACGTGTAGAAGTGGTCGAAAAATCGATTTAAATAACCTGAAAATACAACATACAGTGTGAGGTAAATAAAAGCGTGTAAAAAACCAACGTCAGTTCTATAGCGAAAATTAAAAA
>CAXBUH010000030.1:0-23671 GCA_963978895.1 Erpobdella octoculata | reverse complement strand
TCTCCATTTTTCTCTTCAGCGGTGAAATACACAGACGTTTGACTAATAACCTCTAGTTTTTACATAGATCAGTTCGTCATCGTCGTCTCTGTAGCCACCACCTTGACAGCCTGTTGAGATCTCTCTCGCTCTGGGCTTTCCCGAGCTGGCTGTCGTTCTGGTTGCGATGGTGCTAATTGCACTTTATTGCTCTGCGTAATTATGACAAAGTTATTAGGCCTTGTTGCTGTTGTTGTTGATTTTTTTGTTGCTGTTACATGAAGTTGTACATAATTAATTAATCACTTAAAGCCGTATTGTGCAGAAGATGAGACTTATAGGCCTATGACTGAGTGTTAAAGAAGCCTACGCTTAGGTACTGTTAGGCTTTATTATTATTGACTTGAACCACTATGTTTCTGGTACTTTTAGAATTATTTCAGTTGAAGACAGGCCCTGGTTGTCACTAATATAATATATCAGCTTAGCTTTTTTGGAAGGAAAAAATACAAAGGCTTTGGAAAATTTTTGGAAATGATGAAATAAAGTACCTGCATCCTCCTCGCCCCCCCCCCCCAAGAATTTCTGGATCTACCACACTAAATATGGTTTTAATCGAGTGGTTCAGAAGACTAAAGCGGCCGCCTGTGTGAAAACCACTACAAAATACTAATTAAATTTAAAAACCAATTTTTGGGGTTTTTTTGCTTAAGAACCTGATAAAACGTCACTTCTAATTTGTTGGCCTTGAAGTTGTAGGCCTTGAAGTTGTAGGCATTGAAGTTGTTGGCCTTGAAGTTGTAGGCCTTGAAGTTGTAGGCATTGAAGTTGTTGGCCTTGAAGTTGTAGGCCTTGAAGTTGTAGGCACTTTCTAAGAACTTCAGCCTTGAAGTTGTAGGCACTTTCTAAGAACTTCCGTCTAGGCAGCAAAACAGGCTTTGTTTTAACTTCAGCAGCGTAATTTTTTTTTATTAGGTGTTTTTTCACTGGCAGCGTTTCATCGTAACCGCATTCTGTTTCCCACGAACAATTTAATAAGTAACAATGAGAATTTTTTCATTTTATTATTGATGTTCATTTGGTAATTAAACTATTTTTATTAATGCATTTAGGTTTTTATGTTTGTCTGTTTGTCTTTTTTTGTTTGCTTTTGTTTGATTGTTTGTCTGTCTTTGTTTTTTGTTTGTTTGCTTTTCTATTTCTCTAAAGAGATTTTTGCACTAATGTTTAAATAACGTTTTAAAAAAATTGACAATAAAAAAGACGACAAATTTAAAATGTCTTTTTAAATATCTAAACCAGCGCAGCAGCATTATAAAAAACGTTATTTTTAACTACCTCTTAATTAACATCAACAACAACAACAACAACAACAACATCAACAACAACAACAACAACAACAACAACAACAACATCAACATCAACAACGACAGCAACAAAAACAATTTAAAAATTCATTATGTAGTTGGCAAACTGATCCATACGATTGCGAGGTGACTGCATGATAGAAAGGATGAAAAAAGGACGCTGCGACAAATATCAAAAAATTACACAAAAACAATACATCTTGTGAACTACTAATTTATTAGGTCATTCACTTTTGGAAAATCCAAACTACTAATTTATTGGGTTATTCATTTTTGGAAAAGAGCTTTGCTCCAATCCCTTTCTGCCAAATCCATAATGAGCTTCTACTTCACATTTTTTCTTAACCTTTCTTCTACCAGGGCACAAGCTTTAAAGTTCAATTCTCATCCTTTTCTACATATGTTTAAAAACATTTCTAAAAAAAATTAAAACTCCTATGTTGTAAACTACCGCGGAGAACAAATTTACAGTCATTTTTTTCACACGACTTCTAATACTTTTCCAGCACTCAAACGCTGGTCACAGCTGGTAACTCTTTTGGCCTGACTGTCCCGCCATGGTGTTATGAGGGTCTGGAAGCGCTGTATAAAATACATTCAAGAGTTTACATGTCATACTACTTTAATGTTTGAGCTGTTAAAATAACTCTTGGGTATCCAGAAGGGTCAGATAGGTATTTGACTGTAGAAAATACATTTAAGAGTTTATTTATCATACTACGTTAATGTTCGAGCTTTTAAAATAACTCTAAGTATCCAGGGAGAGGGGTCGGATAAAGTATTTTAAGTATTTGAATATTTGGGCAGGTGTATTTTCTATTGGCAAGCCACTCAGGTGTTTAAGAATGTTTGATTAGCAAATTTTACAGGTAGTTAGGTATCACTTTTGTTTTAGCACCTTGTATACAGCGATCCATTTCATAATAAAGTCTTAATTTAAATTTAAATGTAAAATGTAAAAAATGTAAATGTAAATGTAAATGATTTGTGTTGTTTAATTTAATCAATAAGCTTGTTATACTTCTGTAAGAGAACCGGGAGTTCTTGCGATGTTGATGATGGCCAAGACAGGCATGCAGAGGATGGAGGAGAGGGCGATGGACCAGCCGAGAATGTTAGCCCAGGGAGGGTAGACGTAATCGTCGTATTGGAGGGGCGTGTAATACAGGAAGCCGAAAATAATGATGATCTATTTTAATTATTTTAATTATTATTATTATTATTGTTATTGTTATTATTATTATTATTATTATTATTATTATTATTATTATTATTATTATTATTATTATTATTATTATTATTATTATTATTATTATTATTATTATTATTATTATTATTATTATTATTATTATTATTATTATTATTATTATTATTATTATTATTATTATTATTATTATTATTATTATTATTATTATTATTATTATTACGTTAATGAGCTTCAAAAAATTATTTGTTATTTAGTTTACTAAAGAAAATAAAGTATATTCACTATTTTATAATTTTATCTAGTTTGGATTGAAGCATTAAGAAATAATAATAAATAAAAACCAAGAATATATTGATAAAATAGAAATTGATTTAAAACCAACGATTATCAAAATCTTATTGCATATTTATCATATTAATTGTGTACCTGTCTTGTTCGTCTATTTGTATTATTTGTCACTTTAATTGTATTATTGATTTGTCGTTGTTGCTTTTTCAATGGTTAAGTATGAAAAGTAATTTATTTTCAAAGTGGCCCTACAATCAAACGAGTTTTGGCGCCACTGACTATTGATGGAGATTGTAAGAGAAGAAAAAAATGTTTTAAGGAATTTAAAAAACTTAAAATGACAGCTCAAAAAAATTTTTGCAGCACATTTTTTACAAGTTAACATAATTTAATTTTTAGATAAAGTTGAACAAAAACAACAAAATGCGTTTTTTTATTACCAGTATGAATATTGGCGCCACAAACTTCCAGCAAATGCGCCAGTATATTCCCGGCCTGAACCCGAGCATTGCCGATATGTCGTCTGCAAATCTGTCAACGCCTGGAAAACGAATCGTAAATGTCACCAAACGTTAAACAATAAAAATTAAATGATTTAATTTTTCTAAATTTATATTTATAAAAAGTACCTGGAATAATTTATAAGTTTAATTAAATAATTATCTACGAATGGCTAGTCGAGAAAAACTTAACTAAAATATTTTTATTAGAAGAATTTGTAAGCTTGGTGTGCGCGTTTTAGTTAACAATGAATAAAATTGATTAACCATCCATCCATCCATCCATCCATCCATCCATCCATCCATCCATCCACCGTCATCCATCCATCCATCCATCCATCCATCCATCCATCCACTTGTTCATTCGATCATTCATTTCTTGAAATTTCTTCCATCGCCCTGTAACACAGGATAATCTTAACTTAGTTAAAATTTAACGTTCAAACGTGCTGACCGTAAAACCACGAGATGGCCAGTGTCTCGAAGAAAACAGCAAATAGAATTGAGAATCCAGCGGCGTATTTGTCCATGAGAGAAACTACGTAAGCACCTCCCTATGTGTTTAAAACGAATGACATACATTTTTATTATTAATCTTCGTTTTTAACTTTTTGAAAAGTTTTTGTTCTTGGCAGTTTTCCATTCGCTCTAAGGAGCGATAATTCTTTTTTAATCTTTTATATTAACTTCGCGTTTCTATCTGTCTGTCTGAACACAAACCCATTTCCCGTCATCCAATAGATGTGAAACTTGGTCCAATACACTTGATAAATATGCCACTGTTGGTTTCATAAAAGTTATTTTTTAATTTGAATTTGATCACACCTGAGTACAACTCGGAAGTCCAATGAAGAAGTAGAAAGTAAAAAGAATCGCAATGAAAGCCTCTCTGTTGTTTTTTATGATCGGATATTCGTCGCTCAGGGCTGTAATTATTGCCTCGGATCCGCCGAACTGGATTGTTGGGAGAAATAAAAATTATTGTTTTAGAATCGTTGATGAAAACTAAATTTAAATATACAAAAATTTTAATGTTTTCTTTTTATTAATTATTGTTCGGAAGAGTTAAATGCTTTTTTGGCTTACAAAACAATTTTTCCGATGATTGGAACCTGCCGTGCTAAAAATTAGAAAGTTCAAATCAAAGTCGTGACGTTTTATCTCAGAAGTGGACATGAATTGGATTGATGATCCATGGATTGGATTGATGATCCATGGATTGGGTTGATGATCCAAAGATTGGATTGATGATCCATGGATTGGATTGGGTTAAAAAATTTAACTTTTCAGGTGGGTCAGGTTGGGTTGGGTTGAGTAAGTGGTGGTTGGGTCGCCAAAAATAAAACAATGTCCACTTCTGTTCTATATTATGAACCAGTTGTCGGCATGAACACCATAAATCAAATTTTTAAAAATAAATAAATAAAATAAAATATAAACATCTTACAGAGCTGTCTAGTCCGAGAGTGATGAGCATAAGAAAGAAGATGACCGACCAAAAAGATGAGAAAGGGAGGGTAGCTATTGCTTCCGGGTACACCACAAAAACCAGCCCCGGTCCTATGTGGTTTAAAAAAATCAAAAACGTATACTTTGTGTCCTTCTAGGGGCCAATATATCTTTTATGAAGTAAAAAAATCATTTATATGAAGTAACGAAAAAGAATTAGTTAATTAAACCTACAAAAAATATTTCTTATCAACCTTCGGTGGCCACTTTATCGATAGGAATTCCTGATTTATTGGACATGTAACCGAGCACTGAGAATATTACGAATCCTGCCCAGAAACTGGTCATGCAGTTTATTGAACTTGTGGCTAGGGCATCCCTGATCGGGTATGTATGAAATGGTAGGTACACTGCTTGTGCACTCTAAGTTAGATATTAAATAGTGTACAACAATTAATTAATTAATTAATTAAAAATAAAAATAGCTAAATGAGGTTTTTCACTATCAAACACGTTTTATATCACTTAGTACCCCATAACCTTTCGTATGAAACCGTTCTCGTGTATGCTAGACCTTCATTCTTTTCTAAAAGGTTCAATTGATTGATTTGTATAAATGAGTTTCTTATTTATTTGTTTATTTTTATGCGTAACATTTGATTCTTCGTCCTGTGAAAATAACAGCGGTCTGTCTGTTATATTCAAATAAAGTTAAAGTTATGAAAAGATTCTTAATGCTATTATGAGATATGACCGATTTTGGAAATTAATAAAAAAAAACATTTATAATAACAATAATAATGTCGAATCCACGCCTCAGTGCGATGTATATATATATATATATATATATATATATATATATATATATATATATATATATATATATATATAATCGTCATCAGGATGTCTGCACACACTTCCTCAACGAATCAACTATTAACGCAAAAATTAATTAAGCGTTCGTGGAAAACCAGGAAAGCGAAAAAATAAAAAGAAAGAAATAAAAGAAAAAGAAATAAAAGAAGACGAAGGAGAAGTTATATACTGCTTTCTATGGCTGAAACTCAATGACTGCCGGAGGCAATCCAGGCAAGTAGTAGGCACTCATATGTGCATTCAAGCTAGCTTCCTGTTGATTCAGTAGCTTGTACGTCATGTGTGGTGAGTGGTAGTCCTCATTCAAAGTAACTGTCAATCATTTCTTCTTAAGTGCCGGCCAACCTTCCAACCGTTTTCTTGAATATCACTTCTCTTAGGGAACGATAATTTTTCATATATTGAGGACATTTTTGTTTTCAGACCAAATCAGTAAAAAGGTAATGCTAAAAATTTACGTAGTTATTCCACACATTGAGAAAAAACAATTATACCTTGTATAATTACGGTTGAAAAACTTATATTACAGTTTCAAATTACTTGCTTGTGATGTCGCAGGTAATGCAGACAAATGTGCCATCCTTGTAACTATGTCTTCTATTCACGTTATAAATAATTACTCAATCAACGTTTTCACAGTAGCAGTCTTCTGGTTTTTTTATTATTTTACGTCATTTTTTGACTGTTGTGGATTTGGACGAAACGGTTTTCTGACAAAAAGGAGGAATTTCACTTATAATTCAGCAATAGAGAATGCAAACCGGACTTTAGTGGGGACCGGACGCGGCAGCTCGAGGCAACGAACGTTTGAGTAAAAGTAGTCGTTATTATGAAATAAGAAGTTTGTATGTGTTCGTGTGTTTATGTGTGTGTTTGTGTGCATGTGTGTGTGCATGTGTGTACGTGTGTTTGTGTACAATACAGCACAACAACGCAACGCAACAATATACAACACAGTACAGCATAACAACACAATAGAGTCGCAAACAATCAAATACAACCAAATACAGCATCAATAATCAATAATATACAATACAACTGTTATAATATGTCGTCGTAAGAACTCCTTCACGTTATTAAACACATCAGTGATATCTTATAAACTTAAATCAAATCCCTGACATTTTTATCGGCAAGTTTTAAAAACAACAGTAAAAACCATTAACGATGTTTACAATTTCACAAGGAAACTTCCGAAACGATTCTAGGAACCACAAGCTCCAAAACCGGGGGGGAGGGGTGCATGAGGACATAATATGAGTGCATATAAAAAATGTTTATACTTACCAATAGACATTGTTGTGGAATTTGTTGTAGCTCGCAAAGGCCAGAAGCACGCCAAACCCCGGACCTAGGGAGAAGAAAACTTGAGTGGCGGCGTCTACCCAAACCTGAAATTTTAGTTCTTAATTGCAGATTTTTTTTATCAATTTGTTTTGTATTAAAATACCCGTAGGTGTCAATTTTTGAGCCGGATAAAGCATTGTTAGTAGTTATTTTTAAGAATTTCGTTTTGTAAATTTTCAGTTAGCGGCACTCACGTCTGACTGAGTGAGTTTGTCAAATTTCGGAGTTAGGTAGTACTGGATTCCCTGGTATGCCCCCGGCAGTGTGATCCCTCTGATCAACAGTATGCTCAATACCGCATAAGGGAAGAGAGCAGTAAACCAAACCACCTAGAAAAAAAAATGTTTTTTAATAGATTAACTCGTTTGTAGGACTACGATTGAATGGCAAATGGCATACCTTTCCGGAAGTTGAAATGCCTTTCCATAGACTGAAATAGCAGATAACGTAAACAGCCAGCAAGCACAGGGCGATTTGCCACTTGATTTTACCCAAGTTTGACACTCCATCGGCCATGTTGAGTTCAAGCATCCCTCTTCTGAAGTTTCAAAAAATTTGATCTTATTTCTGTTTTTTTTTTCTTTTTCCAGTAAAAGAAGAAACTTACTCGAAATATTCAAGCGCTGGAGAAACACCGTGTTGAGTGGAATTACCGGAGCCGTTTGTAATACGCTTTGTAATGCTCTCGTAACCGACCAGTGCTTCGCTCTCTCCAGTCCGGCTAGAGTTCAGTGTAAAGGTTAGATTACTCTGACCGATGTACGACACGGTGGAGCAAGCCGGAGTGTTCCAGGAGTTGTTGCACGTCGTCCACGGAAGCTGGAACGTTAGCGATGCGATGAAGTAGTGCAGAGACCAGGCTATGATGACGTTGTAAAAGAAATCCGTGTAGAAAGCTATCAATACCACCGAGTAACCGACTCCTGCAGTAATAAATTAAGTTAATGTTGGTAGATTTTTTTTCTGTTTTATTTTCTGTGTTTTTATTAGCTCTGCCATGCCAACAGATGAGAGTCAGTCCCAAAGATTGATATTGAAGGAGGTGAAACGGAAAATCAGATCGTGTCATGATTTACAGGAGGAAATATTTTGGAAAAACCCAATTGCCACCGGCGGACCCAAGGCTCCCTCCTTCTTTAAAGTTGGCTGGATCCGCCAGGGCTATTATATACTGTCATTTCTGTCTTAAAATACCTTGCGTAGAAGGATATAAAACTTTTCTTATTATGTTGGATATAAAATAAAATACTTTAAAAACTGAAAGAGTGACTAAGACCGTAATAAGCAATCATTTAAATAAAAAATAATAATTTAAACAAACATTTCATATAGCTTAAGAACACTAATCCGTCTGTGATATAAAAAAAACAACAACATCACCTTTAAAAAGCGGACAAATTCTACCCCAGCAAGTAATTGCTCCTTTCCTGTTAAACTGTCCGAGAGAGAGTTCCATGTAGAAGAGTGGTATTCCAGCAAGTAGCAGCATCAACGTGTACGGAATGAGAAATGCTCCTGTAACATAAATTCTTGCATTAAAAATAATATCTAGACTGGCTGTTTATTTCCTTTGGGCATGTGTAATAATTTTGTAATGCAAAAGTACGTCACTACAAAATTACCTCCTCCGTTTTTGTAGCAGAGATACGGAAAACGCCATACGTTTGCAAGATCCACGGCAAAACCAATGACCGAGAGAAGAAAATCTACTTTTTTAGACCAGACTTCTCTTTCGTCTTCTCCATTTTCCGATTTAACAACTCTCAGTTCTTGCCCTTCTGTAGTCTTCGAGGTGGATTGCCCAGGTTGAGATTCCTCTGAGTATTTTGTAAGCCACCCCTTGCACTTGGACTTGTCTGTAAAAAAATTATTTATTAAAAACGTTTTGATTTTTATTTAAAAAAAATACCTTCGAGCGGAATGACATCGTGAGCTTCCAATACATCTTTTATTAACTGTTGATTTTGACAGACTGATCTCTTTGAAGATCGACTTCCCATTGTCTTCTAATTCTGATAAACCAGCTTATACAAAAGCCTTGTCCTGTCCTGTCCTAGAAGCAATGACTAAGATTTGTTGAGCTTTTTATATTCTCGTTTAAGCATATAGACAATATAGAGATTATAGCTATTTATATAGAGAGCGATATGCAGTGGCGGATCCAGGAATTCCCGATAGGGAGATCGTCGTCAACCTTTTCCAGAGAAGAGTCGTGAACCGGAGAAATAACCGTAGCTCATTTTCTTTTTTTTAAAAACTTCCAAAAAAAGTCAACTTTTTTCTCCAGGAATTATACTCGATCTCAGGGGGAGAAGCCGTATATAGTTCATTTTATAAGAGAAAAAAAATCACAAAAAGTAGTCCACCTTTATTTACAAGAATAGTCATTTGAAAAAAAAGGTTTTCTAGTACAAAATTTTTTTATTGATAATCTATTTGGGAGATTGCATTATCCCCCCCCCCCCATCTTCCCCTGGATCCGTCATCCGTCACTGGCGACATGTCGTTTGTATCATAACCGACACAATTTTTACCAATGCTTTTATTAACTCGTCGGCTCTGTTTCTCTGTCTGTTTCTCTGTTTCAAATCTTGCAATCAATTTTTGAGTCACTTCCTGATGATAGATTTTTTTCAAATTTTGCATACATGCTCAAGATAGAAGACAATGCAATATTCAATTGTTAGTTTTACAATAAGTCAATTTATTGAGTTAATTTTCTTGAGGATTTTATCGAGGGGTTTCTTGAGGGTTTTCTTGAGGGTTTTCTTGAGGGTTTTCTTGAGGGTTTTCTTGGGGGTTTTCTTGAGGGTTTTATTGAGGGTTTTCTTGAGGGTTTTCTTGACCACAAAACGCTAACCGACTGGCAGACTATTTTACCAAGTTAACACGAACCACACTCACTGACCGCGATTCTCAAGCGTGTACGAAATTTTCATGAAAATAGTTGAGATATTTAAATTCGATGCTTTTTGATGATATTTTTATTATTATTACCAATGCTTTTATTAACTCGTCGTCTCTGTTTCTCTGTCTGTCTGTTTGTTTCTCTGTCTGTTTCAAATCTTGCAATCAATTTTTGAGTCACTTCCTGATGATAGATTTTTTCAAATTTTGCATACATGCTTAAAATAGAAGACAATGCAATATTCAATTATTAGTTTTACAATAAGTCAATAAATTTAGATAATTTTAATTAATTTCGATATTTTGATATAATTAAGATATTTCGACTTTAACATAAAATAAAAGAGTAATATAATAAAAAATTGATTGCAAAATTTGTGTTTTAATTACATATAAAAGCATTGGTTTTAAAAATTCGTTTTTAATTTACTTGTTTATGTTAAGTTACCTTATATTTAAAATATTAAAATAAGTCGTAAAACGTTTTTGAATTATCATTGTTTTGGATTTGCATATTTTTTTCATGAAAGTGGCCGCGTGCAGCGCTTCATAACATAAACATAAAAAAAAAATTTATCCCATAGACGAGCCTCTGCTATATAATATTAGTTCGGAAACTTTATACTTACAAAATAACGCAGCATTTATTTCATCGCTGGCTGCTATTTCCCGAAATGGTAAATATTTTAACCTTTGATTACTGCTAATAATACAGCTAATGCTTTTTAAAATAAATTGAGCCAACGAACGTGATGCTTTTTTTACTTTTTTACAATTGTTACATGGGTTACAATTCACACTACTAATTTGCTTCAGGAGAATTAATAAACATAATTTAATATATCATCTTTAACATGAGTTTTGTAAACATTCTTTCAACGTATTCTAAGTACCGTGGCGTCCTGTTTGAAAAGTTGTAATTACTTTAGTTTTAAGTTTTTTAATACATTCTGTTCTAAATTGCTGTTTTTATTTAACTAACTATGATTAACAGGTATTATTTCAGTATCTGATTAAAAATCTCTAAATATTGGCAGTATCTTATCTCTTAAAATGAAATCAAACGAACAAACCAGCCTATTTACTATTACCTAGATAAATTTTGTTAACAACCAGTCAACAATAATCCTTTATTCGATTTGCAATACTTTTATTTAGCACAAGTTGAAGTCGACGCAGAGAGACAAAGTACGGCAGTTCATGTCGTTCACTCAGACGTGCGAGAAAACGGCAATCAGCTGTCTGACCGCTCACGACTGGAAAATAGACGTCGCCGTCGACAACTACTATCAGTTCCCAGATCGATACCACAGAGAATCCAAACCCGTTCTTGATAGGAAAAAAATTGAAATGTTATTCAACAGATACAAAGGTGAATTTGTTTAATTATTTATTTGGTGATTTAGCTCTTTTTTCATTACAGTAAATAAACTTATTTTGTTTTGATAAAGTACATTTTTAATCATTTCATTTAAATTTGTTGACTGTTGACTTAACATAAATTTGCAGTCCATAGAATTTGCAAGTCACTTTCTTTTCTTTGACATTATGATCAGTATCTTGTTGATATTGTTTGCTAAAGCTATTAAGTGCAAAAGAATCTAAATTAACGTTATTTTTATATTGCATTTCACATGCTCCAGATATATTTTTGATTAATCGGCTCTAATGTAATTTTTACTGTGTGTGAAAATCTACTTAGTGCTGCTAGATAATAAGATTAGAATTTTTTTTTATTGGGGACGAAGGCTCTGATGGTTATGTCTAATTCACAAAGGATCTAAATTAAATTATATATTATATATTGATATTATATACGAAACTCCTTCCACGTTTGAATGATGTGAGTGGCCGTTGGCCATGCTATTTGATAACTTAATAAATAAATAAAATTAAAAATTAATAAATAACCTAATAAATAAATCAAATAAAAAATTAATAAATAACTTAATAAACAAATCAAATAAAAAATTAATAAATGACTTAATAAATAAATACATTCACTCTCAGACCCTCACGACGAGGACAAAATCACGGCCGAGGGGATGATGAAATTTCTCGACGACCTCAACCTGAACCCGGAGAGCCGAACCGTTCTAATTATGGCCTGGAAGTTCGGGGCTGCCACCCAATGTGTCTTCACGAAAGAGGAATTCGTCAACGGCTTCCTAGAACTGGGGTTAGTCTCGCCGGCATATATATTTTTTAACCCTGCTGCTACCAATTGGGTCAAAAATGACTCCAGAGGTACTTTGAAAAGCTGCCCCCACTACACCCATGATCAGAATTCAGTGAAATTGTGTGACTTTGTGCAAATGTACCCTTGAATTTTTTTTAATTTGGTCACAAAATTTCACCGAATTCTGATCGTTGTTATTTTACGCTTGGTAGTAGCTGGGTTAAATGTCACTTCTCAGTTCCAGGGCCGAAGCTGGATATTCAACCCGTTATTTAGCTCCCTCAAAATTTCAGATTTAATGCTGAATCTTTCTTCAGGTCGAACGGACTTCCATATTGTCCAGCTTAACACATCCAGGCAGACCACCATAAAATTTTTGACTCCCTAGTATAAATAAATCTTGTCGTATCACAAGAGAAATGGCTGACAAAATTACTGATGACAGTAATAAATAGAATTAAAATTTAATAATAAAATTAAATAGTTTTCTCCCTTTTAATTATTCGACAATGTGTTTAAATACTAAATTCTTTATATAGATCTTTGTTTTAATATATCTCTCGATTAATTACATTGATCTTGTTCTGGTCTAGGTATAATTTAGACTTTATGCATTTTACACATCCTTTACAGTTTAAGTAAAGCTGGAACAGTACAATTATATTAATTATATTACCCAAGTTCTGCTAATTTGATCTAAGTACAATTTAAATATTATGCATTTTGCTCAGTTTACCCTTAATGCCCTCTCACTCACTGGTTGGTAAATTGTTGTTAGAATAATAAATTTAAAAAATAATAGCTTCATGTTTGTTTGTAATTTTATGATATAAAGCTAGTTTCATTTAATTCTCGATTAAATTATTTCCACTGAATAATTACGTAGCATGCAGTAAAAGTATCTGTGCCAAAAACTGCCTCTGATATGATTAAGAAAATTTTAAGGTAAAAATGAAATTATTTGTTGATTGGGGTTTTGTTTTATTACCACCAGCGTTGACTCCATGGACCGACTAAAGGCCAGATGTTCGACTTTAGAGCAAGAAATTCTCGATCCGGTCCGATTAAAAGAGTTCTATCAGTTCGCATTCAATTATGCTAAAAATCCCGGGCAAAAGTGTTTAGGTAAATTATTTTTTATTGATTTAATTAATTTATTTGTTTATTTTAAAATTGTTGTTTTACTTTGATTTAATTTTCAGATCTTGACATGGCGATTGCTTACTGGAACATCGTCCTTCAAGATAAATTCAAGTTCTTGGAACTATGGAGTCGATATCTTTTAGTGGGTTCTTCTCTTTGAGCATTTTCGCAGGTCTCATTCTAGACTAGGTCCCTGAGTTTGATCCTCGGTCCAGTGCACGTTGGTTATTGATTCAGCCTACCATCTTCCCTTTGGGGGAGGACAAATGAGTCAAAGTTTTAGGACTTGAGTGTAATAAGGGTTCAATTTCAACTTCTCGGATGGGTTGTTTAGTCCCAAGTTGTTCCTGTCTAATATCATTTCATGGAAGCTGCACCATAATGTCATTGCATTTATTCTTATTTACTTTTTTATTGTTTTTTTTATTATACTTTCTTGTATTAATTAATTTTTTTATTATTTCTTTTATAGAGCCATTACAAGAGAGCCATATCGAAAGACACGTGGAATCTCTTGCTTGATTTCTCGCTCAATATCAACGACGACATGAGCAACTATGATGAAGAAGGTCATTTTATTTTTTATGTTTTTATTCTTACATATACAAATGTGGTTTATTTTAAGAAGAAAAATAAATCTTTTTACAAAGGTGGTTATTTATGAAGATTATTATTATTCGATTTAGTATCACTAAGATGGATCAAAAGGTATAATTAAGAAAATACAGCTGTATCAGTGTTATTTTATACAAATTAATTCAGTTGTTAATCATCATAAGTAATGTTAAATAGGTCTTTACATTAAAGTAAGTAATTGGTAAAATAATTTCAAGTTAAACTTTTTTATTGCACTTGAATTGATAAAGAATGGAGTTTTCAAATAACAATATTTAACTAAAACACACTTTTTTACGTAATTGGTGTTGCAAGAGTACTACAAACTTTGACCATTATTATTTCATATTAAATGGATATCACCAAACATGCAAACTGCATGTTGTTTTTAGTGCTGCCATCACTGGGAAATATAAACTACCATTCTTTCTTTTTTTTCAATCATCATCAACGTTATAACAGAATCTTTTATTTTCATTCCAGGTGCTTGGCCGGTACTCATAGACGACTTCGTGGAGTACGCCCGACCCATCGTACAGGGCCGGGTGACCCCGTTCTAGCCGATAATTGTTTGATTTGGCGGTCTTCAGTTGTTTATTTTTTTTTTTCGGTTTTATTTCTTTGTTTGACATTGCTCGGAGTGGAGTGAGATGATGTTTGTGTCCTATGGAGATGGAAGTGAAATTGAAAGCAGTACTATAGCCTTTTAATCTCTATATATATATTTCATCATTATAAAGGTTGGATAATCTTGTTGCTTAGTAGGAACGTTTAACTCTCAACAATTGTGATTCCATTCGATATATATCGACCCAAATGAGTGAACGTTTACAGTGTTAATAGTTTCAGACTTTTGGAGTTGCGTTTTACCTAAGCTCGTTTCCCCAGGATGTTTCAGTACAATAAATTGTGTTGCTAATTATTACGATATTATCGGTCAGCGAAGGGCCTCCCTGTCTCCCCCAATGACGCCCCTGGAATTGTGTATTTTCTTCATTTTGAAAATTTTCAGAAACTCCATTTTAATGTTTTTCAAAAAAAATTTGGGGGCACCCTTGCTTCCCGCCTGCCTCGCCAAATGGCACTCTTGAAGTTATGCTGGGGCTTCATTCCAAAATCCTCTAAAAATTTCCTCATTTTTTCATCCAAAAAAGGGTTTTTTGAAATATCTTTGGAGGACCCTTCCCCAATCGTCGTCCCTGGATTTGTGTATTGTATCCAAGAGTACGTTAATGCGTAAAATTTGGAGTTAAAAGATCAATGGGAAGTAGAAAAATCGATTGCAGGAAATTTAGATAGTCCTTGGGGCCACCTCCCAACCAAATGACGACCGTGGGTACGTGTGTATTGTTTTCAAAAGTATCTAAATGTGCAAAATTAGAAGTCAACAAATCAATGGGAAGTGGTCGATAACAAGTTTTTCTTACCAGCAAACAAACATCAGGTGAAGCTAATACCTAGAAGCGTGTTGTTCAAAAGTCATTTGAATTGGCATCAGTTAGAAGTTAGAACATTTCCTTTAGATTTTAGAAGATAACAAAAAAAGTATCGAAGATATATCCTTGATCAGGAATCCTATATCTTCTTATAGTCCTTTTCTCGTTGCCACAATTGACAAAGCACCTCATTGGATTGCGTGATGCGTTTAACCCGTGGTTTCGGGGAGACAAAAAGCCGGACAGCGTAGGAAAATAAACAATTAGTGGCTTTTGTTCGTTTAACGTCCCTAGTTCGGTTTAAGCCAATTTGTACTAATTTGTAAGTGACAGCCTCTGGGTGCAGGTATAATAATTAAAAATCCGAAGAAAAAAATTTTGTATAGCGGAGAACCTAGAATCAATTTACAGTATTGGCGTCATTTGCGGGAGACAGGAAGAAATTTCACCCCCCCCCCCCAAGGATTTTGCAAAGAAAAAGTTGTTAAAAAAGCAGAATTGCATATTGGCTTTTAGAAATTTTTTGAGAAAGTATATTTCTGACTACTTTCCTCTTCCTGTCATCAGCTATTTTTATAATGTAAAGTTAAGGATTTATTATAAAAAATATTTGTAATGTTTTTGGTCTTTAAAAAATTTTGCCACAAGGTTTCCTAAATGTTTACCCCTCCTATGCATGTGTTGGAATGACACCCTCTGTCTATAACGACATCGGTTATAAGAATGCATATGTTTATTTGTAGCAGAAAACCCATAATCAAGTTTATATAGATGAGATCTTATCGTTCTTATAAGATCTGGCAAAATATAACTCAAAATTAAAAAGAAACTCAATATAGAAAAATATTTTTATTACAAAATAAAACATTAAATTCAAGACACATGTACAAATTGAAAATTAGGTAGGTACCTACTAATCTACGATAACTTAAAACTCCACTACCTACTGTCATTTATATATATCTACATGACTTATATTCGAAAAGTCGCTGCTGCCAATGCCAATGACATTCCGGAATAGAAATATCGTCGAAAAGTAAAACAATAAATAGATGAAATAATTTAAAAGTAAATAAATTCAAAGTTTATAAATGTATCGTCATGTCGCTACGATGAGGCAACCAGCTTGCACCCGACCTTTATTGATTCAACTTCCCATACCCAGTTTGACGCCTTCTTTCTTAATACAGGTAAATAATAGATAACGTTGGCACAGCTGAAGTTAGATAGGTTGATATCGCTTCTGGAGTAGTTTATTGGTTCAGTACTTGAGCAGCTGCGCTGTAGTATGATCTTCGGAACTCTGGTCGTAGTTTTGTCTTCGTCGATTAGGCTAGTGCTGCGACAAAAAGGGTCGTAATTTTCGTTCATGTATTTGATCGTCTGAGGAACAAGAGCTTTGAGTAGTCCACAGTCATCGAGCTGTATCGTTATGTTCGTGCTTGATCCTTCCGCTGTAGTAGCCAGTTGTTCTTGATTGTCAGTCAGCAGGTCTTGACTCACGCTGTCGTCAAATGATGTTGGTGCACTCGAGCCGCAATGGAAGACTAGTGTGACGATGTTCATCGAAACTAGGAAAACCTTTTGTAGATTGATGTTAAACTTCATTTTAGATTAGATGTTTTTTAAAATATCTCAAAAACTTATTTTATAACTTTACTAGCAAAATAATCTATTAAAGCATAAAGCTAAACTAGAAATGATGTAAAGAATCCTACCTTCAGACGCTTATATATAAATATATTTCAAACGTAATTTTTTGTCGCTGACCAGCGTATTGGTCTCACTTACCAGTGGGGGGCCTTCTTAGGCGGTTTGATGCTAGCCGCGTTTTTACAATATTGTTTAGACAACGGGGTTCACCCAGAATTAAAGAAGCGTAAGTCTGATTACATACTTTAATTACTCTACTTCTACTCTTATAGGTACACTTTTAATGACTCGAGAGAGAGAGAAAGAGTTGTTTACCAATTTAGTTATAATAATCGGCGTAACAGAAGAAGTTGTTATCAATAAGAACAACGTATTATAATAATTAATAGCAGTCCTTATGATGCCTAATTGTCATTATCCCAAGAAATCTTTTTTTGAAAGCATTATTAGTTCCTGATGGAAAAAAAACTGAAAACCATTCTGGTTGTTTATGTTTTGATTTTAATTTATTAGCAATATTTGTTATTAAATCTACAAATTAATAAAAATCAAAATGAGATTAGCAAGAGTACAAGTAGAAAATAAACAAGTAAATTAAAAACGAATTTTTAAAACCAATGCTCTTATATGTAATTAAAACACAAATTTTGCAATCAATTTTTTCTTATATTATTTTATGTTAAAGTCGAAATATCTTAATTATATCGAAATATCGAAATTAATTAAAATTATCTAAATTAATTGACTTATTGTAAAACTAATAATTGAATATTGCATTGTCTTCTATTTTAAGCATGTATGCAAAATTTGAAAAAATCTATCATCAGGAAGTGACTCAAAAATTGATTGCAAGATTTGAAACAGACAGAGAAACAAACAGACAGACAGAGAAACAGAGACGACGAGTTAATAAAAGCATTGGTAATAATAATAAAAATATCATCAAAAAGCATCGAATTTAAATATCTCAACTATTTTCATGAAAATTTCGTACACGCTTGAGAATCGCGGTCAGTGAGTGTGGTTCGTGTTAACTTGGTAAAATAGTCTGCCAGTCGGTTAGCGTTTTGTGGTCAAGAAAACCCTCAAGAAAACCCTCAAGAAAACCCTCAAGAAAACCCTCAAGAAAACCCTCAAGAAACCCTTCGATAAAATCCTCAAGAAAATTAACTAAATTAATTGACTTATTGTAAAACTAATAATTGAATATTGCATTGTCTTCTATCTTGAGCATGTATGCAAAATTTGAAAAAAATCTATCATCAGGAAGTGACTCAAAAATTGATTGCAAGATTTGAAACAGACAGAGAAACAGACAGAGAAACAGACAGAGAAACAGACAGAGAAACAGACAGAGAAACAGACAGAGAAACAGACAGAGAAACAGAGCCGACGAGTTAATAAAAGCATTGGTAAAAAGAAGAGAAGAAGACAAACAAAGTGACAAGAGACAACAAATATCTCACTGATTTTCTGACGTTATTTATAGAATAGATTTTTGTTAAGCTGTTGATATTTTGGTTTCAAAATTAAAAACCACAAAAGCCACTTTAACTCATTAATTGCACACTAACAATAGTCTAATAGTCACAATTACGATTAAACGCTCGTCGTCCTCAGAGCCTTTAATGCCGTATTGGTAAAGCGTCAGACGTAAATTATACGAAATTTGTAATACTGTTCAGTTTTCACTCGCTGACAATAAACATGTTATCGGAAGTCAAAATGTTAAATCGTCTTCCACGGATCATCGGGAATGTAATTTACCAACCCCACCGGCCGGGCTGATTAATTGATTGACTGACTGATTGATGGCACTGACTTTATGAAACACGATGTTAACAAATCAAGGACTCCTGTCTGGTGGTGGCCTATTAAAAATCTCTAATATTAAAACAGTTTAGGTAATAGCCCTACTTTCCATTTCTGTCAATAACTTCAGTTGAACAAAAATTATGACCTATATATATATGTATACTCAATTAGTGACCCAGTGACTATCTATGATTATCGGAATACTATATTATTACAACTGCAGATTCGCAAGTTCAAAAAAGTCTATTTGCGATTAGTTATTTATTTGGTAGAGTTTTCACTATAGTGTATAAGCAAATTAAGCAATTGTGTCCGTTTGTCAGAACGCTATAAAAAAAAAGGAAGTTTATGGCATCACTTCGTGAAATACACCTCAGCAGCGACAAGAAACAGTCCGTACGCGTGGGTACTAGTTATTATACCGTTTTATCGGTCACTCCATTGGACCATTGATATAATATCAATGACTCACTCACTCGCGTGAGAAGAAACATCAAACTTCTCCAACCGGCTATCACTTGGTTTTTCGTAAAAAATTCTAAATTACAATTAAATTTATTTTACACAAAAAATGTTTTTTTTTAAATTTTATCAATTACTTTTAAACTAGTAAATTAAGCAAAGATTATGTATCTTACCATTGAATGTTTTAAGGGTCTTTCGACAACTAACAGCTTCCCTTTCTTTTTTAGTGAGGTTGCCGAGCGCAGTATACAACCTCTTGATACAAAAATGGTAAGTTATTTTGATCCGAAAACGTATGATTTGTAGTTAGAATTGTACCAATCGAAAATTTGCTTATTTTGGATTACTGAAGTTGTGAGCTATTTATTCACCACCGGTTTAAGTCCAACATGGCGGTGACCACGAGGTTAGCATAACAACATGTTAAAAACAATTTTTGCTATTTTAGGCTTATAGACCTCGAGTCTCAGTGTACGATGAAAATGGCGTAGCCACTAATGTCGAGGTGGCCATGCCTGCAGTCTTCAGGGCACCTATCAGGACCGATATCGTCAATACGGTTCATATGGATATGCTGAAGAACGGAAGACAGCCATATGCCGTCTCTAAGAAAGCTGGTAAGTTTAATCAAACCACTGCTCCACACCCGCAATAATAGTTCAGTTATATAAATGACTTAATTTTTTTGCACAGGTCATCAGACATCAGCTGAATCGTGGGGAACTGGACGTGCTGTGGCTCGTATTCCTCGTGTAAGCGGTGGAGGTACCAACAGGTCCGGACAGGGAGCCTATGGAAACATGTGCCGCGGTGGTCGTATGTTTGCACCAACCAAGGTATGGAGAAAATGGGGCCGTCATATCAATGTCAACCAGAGACGATTTGCAATCTGCTCTGCCATTGCTGCTACTGCTGTACCAGCCATTGTACAATCTAAAGGTTAGTTTTTATGAGTTTAACTATAATTTGTGTATTTCAGTCATTCTGATATCGAAATAATCATTCAATAAAACATTTCTTTAAATTAAGGTCATGTGATTGACAACGTTCCTGAGATTCCACTGGTCCTGACCGACAAAATCCAGGATCTGAAGAAGACCAAGGAGGCTGTTGCTGTCCTTAGAAAACTGAAAGCCTACCCCGACATCGAGAAGGTTAGAAGCGTTTGAGATTTATAAATACATTAAGGTTCATGTCATAAATTTATATTCCACATGATGACTTAACATTTGGTCTGTGTTTCTGATCATAATGAAAGAAAACAAATGTTGAAAGCTGAATGGAATATTATAAAACAATGGAATTAAATTTTGGTGTATGTGTATATTTTTAAATCCACATGATGACTTAACATATTGGTCTGTGTTTCTGATCATAATGATTACACAAATGTATAAAACTGAATGGGATATTATCACAATAATTTAATATAAGTTAATGTTATAATAAAAAATGAGCAATTTTATTTTCCACGTGATGACTAAACATTTTGGTCTGTGTTTCTGATTGTAATGATAGAACACAAATGTATGAAACTGAATGGGATATTATAACAAAGCTATGTAATAATGTCTCAAAATATGTGAGCAATTTCATGTTCCATGTGATGACTTAACATATTGGTCTGTGTTTCTGATCATAATGATAGAACACAAATGTATAAAACTGAATGGGATATAATCACAATAATTTAATATAAGTTAATGTTATAATAATAAATTGAGCAATTTCATTTTCCACGTGATGACTAAACATTTTGGTCTGTGTTTCTGATCGTAATGATAGAATACAAATGTTTAAAACTGAATGGAATATGTTATCAAAATAATGTTATTTAACTATGTAAATTTAACTGAATCTTTTTAAATTCCATGTGATGACTGAACATTTGGTCTGTGTTTCTGATCGTAATGATAGAACACAAATGTTTAAAACTGAATGGGAAGTTTCTTTAAATTAATAAATAATTTAACCTAAGGTCATAATAAATTATTCCATATCATGACTTAACATTTTGGTCTGTGTTTCTGATCATAATGATTGAGTACGAATGTAGACAGCTGAATGGGATGTTATGACCAAATAATTTAAAATAACTTACTATATGTCATTTCTAAATGATAAGAACAATTTTATGTTCCACATGATGACTAAACATATTGGTCTGTGTTTCTGATCATAATGATTGAAAACAAATATTGAAAACTGAATGGAACAACAACTGATTTAATTTTCAAACATGCAAAGTGATGAATTAATATTGGTCTGTGTTTCTGACTATTGATGAACGCATTTCCTTCTGATTGTATCGATGTAAATGTGTCTATGTTAATATATTGAATAAATGTGTCTATGTTATTAATATATTGAATAAACTCTGAGTAAAAATATTTACTTTAACAGGTCAAAAATTCCAAACGCTTCCGTGCCGGTAAAGGTAAAATGAGGAACCGACGAAGAATTCAAAAACGCGGTCCCATCGTCATCTACAACCAGGACAACGGCATCACAAAGGCGTTCAGAAATATCCCAGGTATCACACTTATCAGTGTCGACAGACTCAATCTGCTCAAGATTGCCCCTGGTGGTCATGTAGGCAGGTTCTGCATCTGGACTGAGTCAGCTTTCAAGCAGTTGGACTCAATTTACGGTACATGGAAGAAAGCTTCAGAACATAAGACAGGCTACAAGTATGTTGACATTTAGTTAGATGACTTAACAATTATGAAAGTTGACATTTATAAAATTCATTTCACTTTTTCAGTCTGCCCATGCCAACGATGACCAACACTGACCTCACCAGAATCTTACAATCCGCTGAAATTCAAAAGGCTCTCAGGGCTCCGATGTATGTTTGCTTACTTAAAATAACTTAGAAGTTTTTTTGTCTAAAAAATAAATGTAAGCTTTACTCTTTTATGTTGTGCTTACAGTAAAAACAAGGCAAAGAGAGTCCTGAAGAGGAATCCATTGAAAAACCTTGCGGTCATGCAGAAGCTTAACCCATATGCTGTTGCTGAGAAGAAAAGAGCCAGAGCTTTTGAAAAGCTAAGGAAAGAAAAGAAGCAAGCTATCTTGGATGCCAAGAGAGGAGTAAGTATATGTAATAACCCCTTAGTTTGATTGATTGCCTAAATGATTAAATTGAGGACCGGTCATAGAATAATGCATGAGTGTTGTATTGTTCCGAGTTGACAGTTGTGCTTGTGTGCATGTTAGTGATTCTCCGATTAACATTTATTCATTGTGAGCTTCAATTACGGTAATCTGGTGATTATACTAAATGAATAAATTTTTAATATGCATTGATTAGATAAGTCCGGAGAGTGGCAGCGTCATAAAGAGGGTTTGTTTCTGTGTTGGGAATGTTCACTTGGTTTGTCGTTACAAAGCATAACAACGATATTTAAAGATATATATGTATTTAAAAATTACATTGGGAGCGGATGGGTCTACCATTATTTGAATTCTAGTGGATTATTCTAAGCTGTCGATTTACTAATGATTACAGCTATCCAGCAAGATGGGTTTCACTGCCAGTTTCTACAAACTGGTGGGCGGAGATGATGAGGTGCTATATAGTAACAGATCTCTTAAAAGCAGCTAGCAGCTATGTTAATATGTTGCAATCAGTGCTTTGGTTCTATTTTGTTCTGTATAGGTGAAAGTTAAAATCTTAAGGCCTGATGTTCAATGTTTTGAATAATTAACACTATTTACATAGCACATCTTCGGAGTTTGCCGTGTTTTTACGACTAATCTGGTTACTTGCTGTTTGCATGTTCTTAGTGGTGCTATGGGAAGATCTGCTTTTATTGACAATTTCTCAACGGTTTAGCTTTGTTCTATTGTTTTTACCTTGCTTGGTATGGAAGTCTTGTTTAATTGTCTAAATTTATTTTTATAAGTACATATATTTATAGCTGTATATTGTTTTTCTAGATTGCTCCAGTTGATAAGAAAGCTACAGGAACAAAGGCAAGGCCGCATAAGAGGATTGCGGTTGAAAAATCAAAGAAGTGAAAGAACTATTAAAACATTAAATGTTCAGCTTTCTAATAAATAATTTTCCGAAAATAATAGTCTTCTGTCGAGTTATGTAGATCTAGTCGAATCTTTGACGGTATAAAATTAATTGTTTAAAAAGTAATAGCTTTCCATCTGCAAAATGCATAAGTAGAAAAAGTCAACAAGAACCAATCTATGGTTTGCTTCTGTTCACATTAATTTAATTTGTGTCCTCTAGGAAACTATTGTTTTGAATTGATTTACTTTCACATTTGACGGTAATATATTGTAGTAACAATTTCAATTGCTACCATGAGCTGACGGGAGCAGTATTAAATTAGGTATTTTAAACCACATGAAAAATGCGTTTTTCGTGTCGCGATTCTGAAAAAGTGCGTTCCAATAAAATATGTGAAGACCAATGTGAATTTCAAAGG
>CAXBUH010000029.1:0-19680 GCA_963978895.1 Erpobdella octoculata | reverse complement strand
TAAATTTTTCTTTTGATTTTTAGTTTCACAATTTAATGCGCTTGAATGAAGAGGGAAGTTGAATGGTTTTCACTTCCGAGGTTTGCAAGCAAGCAAGCAAGACCGGCGGCGAAGTTAATATAAAGAATTTAAAATATCCCTGTTTTTCTGATGCGTTATTACCAACCACTAACAAAATTTCACTCTGATAGTGTATTATACGGACGCAGATTGACAAAAATGAACACTTCATAAAAAATCGGTATGTCTAAAAGTAGCAGGAAATATTGTTACTCGTTTTGCTGTCTTTGCTCGTTTATTCAATATATTTATTTAACCAAGGATATCTTGATATAACAACTGGTGTATCCACAACCTACTCTAGTAGGCCTAGTGTTTTATCGCTTCTTATATCATAATTATAAATAAATTGATGTAACAAACTACAAAAGCATCAGTACTTATATAATACTATAACGTAATTGGCTAAATTGTCTAAGCCTACTAGAGTAGGTTGTGGATCCAGTTGTTATATCAAGATATCCTTGGTTTAACCTATCCTCCCCCTCACTTTTATCACTCAACGATCGACCACTTGTGTAAGTTGTTAAAAAAAAAGAAAGAAAAAAAGAGAGAAAAAAAGAGGCTATTAAAAGAAAGTACTTGACGATGAAACCTTAATTTAAACGGACCTAAAAAAGATGCCGCAAACATTGATTTTTCCCATAAAAAGCAGGTATACAATTTTTTTTAAATTTTTTAATTGTTTATTTAATTTTCGTGAAAAAAAACAAAATTATTTTTTTTTAATTTTTTAATTATTTACTTAATTTTCGTGAAAAAAAAAACAAAATTAATTTTTTTTAATTTTTTAATTATATTTTTTTGGTTTAAATAGAAAACCTCAAAAAGCCGGCAAAAACAACATGCCAATCGCACAGCTACTACAAAAGTTATTCCGACACTGACAGTGACCCTGGTGTGAACTTTAACCCCGCTGGTTCGCCCGCTCCTCTTGGCTCCGCTTTTAGGAACAGAAACTAAGACAGGTCACGCTGGCGTAGAAGGTTGAAACTCGGCCTACTTGTGCTAGTTTGTAGAAGTACGTCGAGCCTGTAATTAGGTCGCTAAAGGACGTCTACCACTTCATGAAGATTTGAACAATAATAATAATAATAATAATAATAATAATAATAATAATAATAATAATAATAATAATAATAATAATAATAATAATAATAATAATAATAATAATAATAATAACAATAATGTTAATAATGATAATCATAATTTATATCGGTTTATTTTTTTTTTAGTCGACGCGATAAGATTACGTAAAAAACGAAAATGGAATTTAACTCAATTCTTTCAAAGTGCAATTCTCCAGAGAGCGTCTGTTTATCGTTTCTCAAATCTTTTTTTTAGGGAAGATTTGAAATAAGTCTTATTTGAGGACTAACAATTCGCAACGTTTTAGAAATGAAACATAATACAAACGTAACGTAACGCAACGCCGCGCAACACAGCGCAATGCAACGCAACGTAACGTAACTTAACGTAACGTAACGTAACGTAACGTAACGTAGCGTAACGTAACGTAACGTAACGTAACGTAACGTAACGTAACGTAGCGTAGCGTAACGTAACGTAACGTAACGTAACGTAACGTAACGTAACGTAACGTAACGTAACGTAACGTAACGTAACGTAACGTAACGTAACGTAACATAACATAACGTAACGTAACGTAACGTAACGTAACGTAACATAACATAATATAATATAACATACTAGCGGAGATACCCGGCGTTGCCCGGGTTTTTAGAGGTTTTTCTAATGTTTGTCTCTTTCTCTCCCGTTTCCTTTCCCACCTGCTTTCCCACTCCTGTTCGCTTTCTCGTTTTCGGACGTTTTCCCGCTGCCGGTCGCTTTCCCGCTGCCGGTCGCTTTCCCGCTCCCGGTCGTTTTCCCGCTGCCGGTCGCTTTCCCGCTCCCGGTCGTTTTCCCGCTGCCGGTCGCTTTCCCGCTGCCGGTCGCTTTCCCGCTCCCGGTCGCTTTCCCGTTCCCGGTCGCTTTCCCGCTCCCGGTCGTTTTCCCGTTCCCGGTCGCTGTCCCGTTCCCGCTCACGTTTGCTCTCCCATTCCCGCTCACGCTTGCTTTTCCGTTCCCGCTCGCTGTCCGTTCGGGTCGCTTTCCCGTTTCTATAATAGACAAACTAACCCACAAACATTCATATATATATATAGTCTTAGCAAATCTATTTTATTTTTAACTCCGCCTTGCTAATTGCAAGCCAGTCCCAAACCTGGAGAAAGGAGGAGGGAAAAGTAAAAAGGATCAAATTCTGATCCACGACAGGAAGTACTTAAGTGCTTCCCACATACAGCCATTAGAGTCTTAAAACACCTGGTGTAAAGGACTATAAACTATTAAAAAAAAAATCTATTTTACGTTTTATAGGCTAACAGTAGTTATGAAAGAATGTAAAAGAGAAAATGAGCGTGAACGGGAACGGAAACGGGAGAGCAACCGTGACCGGGAATGGGAAAGCAAGCATGACCGGGAACGGGAGAGCAAGCGTGAGCGGGAACGGGAAAGCGACCGGGAACGGGAAAGCGACCGGGAACGGGAAAGCGACCGGGAACGGGAAAGCGACCGGGAACTCAGTCAATTGGAAAAAGATATATATATATATATATATATATATACACATATATATATACACATATATATATACATATATATATATACGTATATATATAAGATAGAATAGTTAGAATGAAAAATATAAATCATGAATGCAGTCAATAGGAAAAAGATATATATATATATATATATATATATATATATATATATATATATATATATATATATATATATATTTATATATATATTTATATATATATATATATATATATATATATATATACATACATATATATATACATATATATATATATATATATATATGTATGTATATATATATATATATATATATATATATATATACACATATATATATATACACATATATATACATATATATATACGTATATATATATATATACATATACATATACATATATTACATTACATATATATATATATATATACTCCAACTTACTACCGCTGACCAAAACGTTTTTTGTCCATAAAACATCAACGGAGCAACCAATTTATTTAAAATTTTACAGGAACCACCGCTTGAATAAGATACATAAGTGTGCCAAATTTCAATTAAATCGGTTCGGCCGTTTACATTTGATGTCCGAACAAACAAACAAACATTTCATTTTTATATATAAGATAATATAATCAAAATAATAATAACATTTCGATCGTGCAAAAACTTGACAAATGACTCGAAAATGAATATCATTTTTCTATTTCTTGCTTAATGGGAAATGAGCTTACGGGGATTAGTCACCTGACCATGATGGACCGGGTTTTCAGGAACTTGTAATATCTCAAACGCACCGATCAATAAATAGCCGGGTCGGTCGGTTCGGGTCGGTTCGGGTCTGCGTGTCGGTATCCGCTGCGGTGCTTGCATGCGTTGAGTTCATTACGCGTTCTGCTCCGGTGTGTGCGCGTGATGCGGTGAATGTACGTGTGCGTGTGCGTAACGCATGCGTATAATCCGGTTATAAATATGTGTATTAAAGTTTTTATAGAAAACGGAGCTTTGCCAGTTTTTCATAGTCTGTTGTGGTTAGAAAGGTCAGATTAAATATCTTTTATGATCATTACAACTTTGAGATATCTTAATAATTTGGTTTTTATTCAATAATAATTGTATACAAGAACTATAATAGGCAATTATTTTGGTTATTAATAAAAATATCATTTAATGATATAATTATGTTTCCTAAACTTAAAGACAAAACACCATAAATCACTGAAGACAAAAGAAATAAAAGACCGTTAGAACATGAACTTTCAAAAGTTCAAGGTGACAGGCTATATCGGCTATATCGGCGACGAAATTAGCGACGTCAACGCTGCTTGACCTCGACCTTGGCTGAGATTGAGGGGTCAAAAGGTGTTGACCTTTCAAAAGTTCGACACAGCAACAACAACAATTCACCTCTTTTACGGTCTTACTCGTGGGGTTAAGCAGACATCAAAAGCTATACAACACACTCTGTTTTCGTCGATAAAAAAAGTATGATAGTTCCACGTCACATGAAGAATTGATGCAAATGCAAACTCATGCAGGCATTAAAGTGTTTATTCATGCATATATTTATTGCATGTGTTTTGTATTAGCACGCATACGCATATGTAAAACATGTGTGTACATGGTTGTACATACCGCACATTGTATGTACAAGGCTGTACATACCACATATTGTATACGTATGTTTGTATATACCACATATTGTATACGCATGTTTGTACATACCACACATTGTATACGTATGTTTGTACATACCACATATTGTATACGTATGTTTGTACATACCACATATTGTATACGTATGTTTGTACATACCACATATTGTATACGTATGTTTGTACATACCACACATTGTATACGTATGTTTGTACATACCACACATGTATGTATGCGCCCATGTATGTTGCATGCCCAGCGTGTATTATAATAGTAGAATTCCGTCTGAATAGCCGATTAAACTTTTTATAGCAAATTCTTAGGCGACTCGAGGCATAGCTATGCGACGCGCAAGGAGAAGTCGGCAGCTGCAGCTGGGCGCCGTTGTGTGTGTGTCTTTGTGTTTAAATATGTTGTGCGTGCGTGTGTGTGTGTTTAAATATGTTGTGCGTGTGTGTGTGTGTTTAAATATGTTGTGTGTGTGTGTGCGACTTATGTTGTACATTGTGTTTATTGAATATTGATGTGTTGCACACAAAAAAAACACAACAAGCAATCGATACTGTCGATGGACGTGAACAAATTTTATACATAAAATCAAATGAAGAAAAAAATCATTAAAAGTAAAAAACAAAGCGGAAACAATGTCAGTTTCAATTTCTACTTTATAAAGAAGAACGACAACCACTCGAGAAGATCCAAATAAAAACGAAACTAAAAACAAAATATATAATTCAATTTTTCGTGAAAAATGATGTTTATGAAAAAATCCCCAAAATAGTTTATGATTTTACGAATATCACCCCAGGTAAAATATCCACAAGTTATAACCCGGAAAACCCCAATAGAGAAACAGGAAGCTCGGGGAAAAAGAGCAGTTTGACCTAGATTTGCCATCCAGCACCTTGAAAAGTCCAAAAATTTCTCGCCTTCGGGTTAAGCTTTTTTATCTTTGTTGAACATCAGGAAGTCTTTTAGTTTTCAGGGAATTGTTTTAAAGAAAAAAATATTTAAAAAAAAATTTTAAAAAAATTTTTTAAAAATATTTAAAAAAATATTTAAAAAAATGTCAGTTCTGGAAGTGGAATGTTTTTTTTTGGAGAGAAATCCTGTTAAAAAAATAGCTCTTTGTTCTAGCTCGAATTTCTCGAGAAGAGGTACTAGTTGGGCTGGCGACTGGATGGATGGCGATAAGCTGGGCCACGACTAGATGGCCTGCTCTTGATACAAATATAGGTAGAGGGAGGGAGATATAGTGAAAAAGAGAGACAGAGAGAGAAAGAGAGGGAGACAGGGTAACAGGCTGACAGACAACAAAAATGGTTGCTTTCTCAATTCATCATCATTTGCTAAGCAGAGAGTAATTGAAAGCAAATTAACTAATCTAGTTCGCCCGGAAACCAGTCAAACTCACTGATGTGTTTATGACAAGCAGAATTCTTCAAGTAACCTCGAAGTTGGAAAGAAAAAAATACTCCTTTCCCATTCTCGAGCTCATTGAGACGGTTCAACGAATTGTGCACTCCGTCGCCTACGCTTGCTGTAAAGAATGTAAACAATGCCAGAGAGCTAGCCAGCCTAATGTCACAATAATTTAAGCCACGCTAAGCTTTATAAACAGCCACGTACGACTGCCCAATGCGGGCGTAGTCCTGGCCTTAGTATTAGTAGCAAAAAGTTCCACAACGATTAGTTTAGTAACGACAAGAATGAAAACAATTATGAAAGCAATTTTTATTATTAATAATAATAATCAAGCATACCTATGAATAGTGAATGAATGTAGAACAAACAGGTGTCGATGTGAGTAACTAATAAGCCGTCGGTCGTTATTTCATTACTAAGATGCAACTAACCGACGCAGTGCAACGTGATTGTTTACAAACAATTCTGACAGCGTCACGTGATGAACATTACTCAGAGGAGACGCGACGAGACGCGACCTTTCAGCAACTACAACGAACTGCACTCGAACTTTCATATTTATAATAAAGAAAAGATTCTCGCGATTATTAAGCGATCGTAAAGGGTTTTTAGAGCGACTTTTTAATGACGAGAGAGGGTTTTCTGGGTGCTGTTATACATACATATATATGTTTTATTAGTTTTATTCGTGCTGTTAGTTTTCGTACGAGATAAAGGAAGGGGAGAAGAAAGATGTTGGAACATGGAATTAAGCAAAGACAAACAGAAAGAGATGGAAAGAAGACAAGAAGGAGGAATTAGTAATAGACAGACAGACATTCAAGACTCCGATAAATGACATTGAAGGGCAATTCCCAAGGGCATACGAAAGAGGCACTCGAGACGGGGTTTTGCGAGCCCTTTTAAAATGACAGTCACTCGAATGGCCGTGGTGGTAATGTTGGTGGTGATGATGTCGATGATAGTGGTGGTGGTGGCTGATGATGATGATGGTTTTTTAGGTTCATATCGTATTATTAGACGTTTCTGCAAACGGTTGTCGATGGCAAAAAACCCTTTTGTATAAGTATATGGGTGTGTACGAAAAATAGCTTGTTACTAGTTATATTTTCGTTAAAGTGCACTTAATTTGGATAATTTAATTTAAAAAATAATAATAATCGCTTCGTCTTCAAACGAGTTTTTAAGCTCTTCGTAACCCGCGTTCAGCGAGAGCGATTCAATTTTTCAATGCGGCGCATTCTTTCTCCTCCTTGAAACCTCTTCTTAATGAAACCGGGAAAGGAAAAGCTGAACGAAAAATAGACGGAGACGATGAACGATAATGGAAAAAATAAGAAGAAGAAAAGAAAAACTAAAGTACTTAAAATAATTTTTATCCAACAAAAGATTGTTGTTATTATCGTTATTATGAAAAAATACATAATTATATAATTTAAAATTGAAATTATGATACTCATTGCTGTTTTGTTTTGGTGGATTTTTTTCAAGTTCTCGCTTAACGAGACCTTAAACTTTTATACCCCCCTCTCTCTTCCCCGCGAGTTCCAATTAAAAAGCAATTTTTCACGTTCAGTGAGAAATATCACTCCCGAGCCTAGGCTCTCTATTTAGTCTCAACCTGCGTAGTAGCTGTGGCTGGCTGGCTGGTAGCTGGGACTGGGCCAAGAGACAGGGGGGGAGGAGGAGAAAAGAGGAGAAGGGCGACATACCCCCTCTCTCACCCCTAAAGTTGGCTGATTTTTGATTCGCCCCGACGCAATTTGAGTTCGATGTTAGGACTCGTGCTAGATGAAATATGCGGTTACGGACAAGGTGAAGGTTATACAGAGCATCGATTGCACAAAGAATGGAAACATTTATAGAAATTTGCTGTTTTGGTGGCCCACGAACAATTGTGCAATTACATCGACGAACGAACGAAAGTGAACAACTTCAACGATTTTCTGCGAACAGCGAAGATACCTTGAATGAACAGCATTGAAAAAATAAACTTTCAAACTTTTTTTTTCTGAGTTGTTCTACGTTCACCCAGATTTTCTTAACGTTGTGTTATTCAAATTGGATGTTTGCAAACATACAAGCAATCAGGTGAGCAAACATACAAGCAAGCAAGCAAGACCGGCGGTGAAGTTAAAAGCGACATTTAATTGGACAAAAATGAAAACCAATAAAAGTACAAAAACCATAAAACCAGATGTTATTGGAGAATAATAAATATAAATTAGATGTTTTCGATAAACTGAAATCGACCGATTTATAATCAAAAGGTTTTTCTGAACGAACTCAACGAAAGCACTTTAAAGAAACAGGAAAAGGAAATAAGTTTACAAAGCAAATGTCAATATGCACGAAAATAACTTTTCCATGTTCAAATGTGGAAATTTTTTTTTCCTAATATAAGACAATTATTTTTCATTAACATTTTACAAATATTGGTATTGGGTATCGACAGCTTTTTGCTTTACAAATATTGGCGATACCGAGTCAACGCTTCTCCTTAAAAGTATTGACAACATCATTGCCAATACCGAAAAATTATCGCCAATAGTATATCGGTATTCGGGCAATATTAATGTTAACGGCCCTCAATAATTCATGTTATTTTATTCATCCCAGGAAAATTAAATTTAAAAAAATTAAAAATTGCTCGAAAAGAAAAAAATAAACAAAAAAAATAATTTTTCGATTAAATAACAATTTAAAACATTCATTTAAGAATGTCGCTCTTATACTCTGACATTGAACTCAGGCACGCACGTATGTACGCATTCATATTTATACGCACGCATGCACGCACGCAACACAAACATTCTCGTAAAGGACAACAATTATATAAAACTGAGTCAGCCAATCGGCGAACTCCACGTTGTGCATTATATATATATATATATATATATATATATATATATATATATATATATATATATATATATATATATATATATATATATATATATATATATATATATATATATATATATATATACATACATATATATGTATTTATATGTATTTATGTACAGGCATCAAATTGAAACACCTGAGCAGATTTCTATTAAAATTTAGTACATAGGAGGGGGGGTATGGCCAGGGGGTCGTATGTGTCCACTTTGTAAAAAAACAACTGACAGCCCCATAGCGTTCTATGGCCAATAAGCGCCCGGTATCTCAGCTTATTTAGAGAAATAATATAATTATGTATTTAGAGAGAATGATGACTTGTTCTTACTAATTATCTAATTATTTAATTATATCTATTATATTGGTTCTAAAAAGGTCGACTTTCTGACTGAACAGCAACAGTTCTTATTCAACTCCGTTCCGTTTATGGCACGATAACCTTGAAACAATAACAACAATAATAATAATAATAATAATAACTATTATTATTGTTATTATTATTATAGGACAAATTATATGCAATAATTGGTCAACAATTTCAACAACCGAAATTACACGGCACGACGTTTATTCTAAAATATGATAATTTAAATTTATTTCTAACCGGTTGACAATTCGTAGAAGATATATAAATCGTACACGATAGAGAGCATTAATTATATATTAAAAATATATAAATAATAATTCGCTATTAATTCCAATAATAGACGTTATTTTGATGATTAATATTTTGGACATCGAGCGAACTCAGAGAGTTAGAAATTAGCTTTTTAAGCAAGCAAGACACGCCCGATATTTTCATCGAGTTTTGTCATTGTTGTTGTTCAATCTCGCTATTAATTATTATTAATGAGGCGTAGAAATAAAAAGTCAAATAATAATTTAAATTCTACAAAAAATTAAATTAAAATAAAAGGTTTAACTAAGCGTTTAGAATTGTTTAAAAATAAAAACAAACATAAAGAATCTAAATGCGAAAGAAAAGGTCTGACGATTGATGGACGTGTGGGTACTAAGGAGGGGGGCACCGCGGTGGTCAAACCCGCCCTGAACTCCACTTGCTAAGAAATATTTAATTTCTAATTTTATTTCAAAGAAAAAAAAAATTTCTTATTAAAAAAGAAAGAAATTTTCTGCGAAAGTTGAAAGCGCTGGCGGCGAGGAAAATTTGTTTTCTGCTCGTAATTGGTTATTTTCGTGAAAGTTCAAAGTTCGAACTTATATTTCTGTTTTGATAGTTTTTTTTTATTTATTCGTTGAGTTCGAAACGATTTTAAAAAATGAAATAAAACTCAGTATTTTTATTTCGTTTTTATTTTTTTTTTTTATTTTTTTTTTCGTTGAATATTCGAATCGTACACGACGATCTTATAGATAGCATTAATTATATATTAAAAATATATAAATAATAATTCGCTTTTAAGACGCCAGTGCGTTTCGGTTTTTATTTAAAGACGATTTCATTTTGAATTTATTAATTATCACCCTCTTCTTTCTAAATCGTTATCATCACCACCGCCATAAACGTCATCATCATCATCATCATCGTCATCGTCATCATCGTCGTCATCATCATCATCACCGCCGCCATAATTTGCTTTCTTCTGTGTTTTAATTGAGCTTATTGAAAACAAGTGAAATAAATAAAAAAATATTCATTATGCGCACAAATTTCGAAATTTTTTAAAAACTCGGTTTGAATAAAAATCGATTCGTTTTCAAACGAAAAGGTCGGGAAGGAAATACAAAAAAAAAACACATTTGAGTACTCACTTGAGCAATTTCTGGAAAGTGGAATGTGCAGAAAGAAAGAGAGAGAGAAAGAGAGAAAGAGAGTGAGAAAGAGAGAGAGAGAAAGAGAGAGAGAGGAAGAGAGAGAGGAAGAGAGAGAGGAAGAGAGAGAGGAAGAGAAAAAAAAGAGAGACAAGTTCGCAAAAAATTCTCGCAAGATGAAATCCAAAATCGACTTAAATCCGAATCGTAGAGAACCGGTAATCCATCATTGAGAAAATCTTATTCAAGAGGAGCCAGAATATACATCCGAATCGATTCGCTTCTATAAATTCCGAAACTCGTCTCGTCGGGTCGACTTAATCCATTAATCAACTTATCGATTTTTCATTTGTTTATTAATCATATAATTATTTATAAGGTCGCATGAAACAAACAAAAAAAACAAATTTTTTGCGTCTATTTTTATATGTATATACACACATACATATAAATGTTTATATATATCGAGGTCGTTTTATATAGCGAATTATTCCTTATAAGGTTCGTCGTTCGTTGTATAGCTCGCGCGATCCAAATGGCTGGCTTTTAAACGAAACTGAGAAATGGGTGGGGGGAGAGGCGATGAATGAGAAGGCCCTGTCGCTTTTATACCAGGTCGGTGGTTTGACGCTTGCTGTTAGGAGTGCGGTCATGATACTAGTCGCACCGCTGATGATGATGATGATGATGATGTAATAATAACAATAATATTATTTTTACTGTTAATGTAATGAATAAAAACCACATTGAAATTAGTAATTACATAAATATTTTTTCAACTGATATTATTACCATAAAGAAAACTAAACAGATATTACTAGGATTTTTAAAACGAATTTGCGTTAAAGTGTTGAGGCATTTTTAATGTAGTTTTGTGTGTGTGTTTACTGTAAACCCCCTGTAAAAATATGTAATGAAAATTTAACGCTACACCGATACAAATGCGAAAATGGTGTGATAAGTTATTGCTATAACTAATGTTATAATAATAATAATAATAATAATAATAATAATAATAATAATAATAATAATAATAATAATAATAATAATAAATAATAATGTAACGACACTTGCTTACTGTGTGTGTGTGTAGTAGTAGTGTATACTAATGTGTGCGTGCTTGAGCGTCTTATGTATGCACGTGTAAGCATGGGTGTGTGCGTGTCTTTTTTGAACGGGCGTGTGTTTAGAATAAACCACGTGCTAAACTCTATTTATGGAAAATTAAATTAAAGTGGTTTTTCGTGAATTGCTGCTTTTTCTTTTCTTTTCTTTCTTTTTTTTTGTGTCGATTCATCTATTATTTCTCTGTTTGTCTGTTTGTCCCTCAGATCGTTTGTCTGTCTCGATCTCTTCGTAACCGTTTGTCTGTCCGATTGTGTTTAGTTAGACTCTTCCGAAGAATTACTGGCGCACACAGCGAAAACGGTGACCTAGCCGTAATGATAGTGCGGAAAGAAAAGTTGAAATTTTAATTTATCACTACTCGTCCTGAAAATGTCGAGCGAAAGACAAAGGTGAACTTATGTTACTTTTTTTTTTAAAACATGTTTTTCTCTCTTTTTTTTTTTTAAATATTTTTTCTCTTTCTTTTTCAGATCTCTTGAATCTCTTTTCGTATTTGTGTTTTCATCAATGTGTTTGTCTTTATGTTTGTCACTCTTTTCGTCTCTCCGCGATTGTTTCTCTGTTTGTCACTGTGCTTGACACTGTGCTTGTCTCCTTGTACGTCTCTGTCCCCACACGAGATAAACACGCAGGAGGCGTTCTTGACTTCGACACATCAAAAGAGGCTTCGATTTGCTTCAAAATTTAATTTCATTTTGATAAAATGTTTTCCACGACATCCTGCTGTCGCCTTCCACGGACAGACAGGTGTGACCGGGCACGAATTCAATACAGGTGTGCGTGTGTGTGCAGGTTCGCCCGCCGCCAGCGGTTCGGGAAAGAGAGACTTACGTGTTTACGTGTGTGGTAATGAAAAATGAAAACGTACAAAAGAAGTTATGGAATGCAGACAATCAAAGGGTATAGCCCCTGACAATCAGAGTATCTCTACGACCTTGGTTATCTTGTGAGACCTAATAGCAACAAAAATCCGGGAGAGAGAGAGAGATAGAAAGAGAGAGGGAGAGAGAGAGATAGAAAGAGAGAGGGAGAGAGAGAGAGAACAGATGAACAAGATCCATAACAGTAGTGTACGAAGCATATGCATATAATCAACAAATGGGATGTAGCCCAAAAAATGATTAGCAAATATCAAACAGGATCAGAGTCGAACAAGGAAGTAAGGGAACATAGGAAAGCAGACAGTCATAAGCTTGTTATAATCATTAACAGACGAGGATAGAATTGGTTTTAGAGCCACAAAACTAAGAGGTGGTTGAATTAATTCAATTAATTGGACAAAAAACACAAGACACACATTAGGAGTTTCCCAGGCGATAACGATTCTCGTGGTTTCTAGAGAACAAAAAAATCTTGTATAATTATTTTTAATTATTTCAAAAGGAAGCCTTTTCTGCTATCAGCGCAATAGAGTGAATTTGCTTAAACGCTTGTCGGTAGTAAAATTGGTGTTATTATCATTATCATTATTATTATTAATATTATTATTAGTAGTGATAACCCGTTAAAAACGATGGATTTTTTATAAATATTATTGCCAAATTCAATAATATTGCTTATAAATAAATATAGCTTATAAAATAATATTGCTTATAAAATAATAATGCTGATACAATAATATTGTTTATACAATAATATTGCTTATACAATAATATTGCTTATACAATAATATTGCTTATACAATAATATTGTTTATACAATAATATTGTTTATACAATAATAATTTTACCATGTTTTGACTAAAATTCATACGTTCCTTATATTAATTTCACCGCCGGTCTTGCTTGCTTCCTTGCTTGTTTGCCTGAATGTGAAAATTAACTTACTCGCTTTTCATGACAATGCATTCTATTAAAATTTAAAAATTAGAACAATAACAATTTAAATCTATAATTTAAAACAAAAACAAATCAAATACAATTATATGGATGTTTGCATGTATAAATTCAAAAAATTGTTGTTTAAAAAAAAATTTTTCAATAAATGAAAAGCCGGCAAATCTTGAAATACGAGAATTTCGCGAAAAAACCTCGTTTTTTAAGATCTACATGTTACGAAATACAAATTCTCTTCAGATAATTATACCATCCGTTTCCCGATTATACCGAAAAAGCAATATTTGAGTTTTTTTTAAATAAAATTTGTAAATTAAAATTTTTGATTTTCCATAATGATACAAATTTTATATATCTTTACTTAAGTATGCGTATAAAAAGAATCATGTGATAATGAATGTGCACTACCTCAGCAATACTGAACACGTGACCTAAAACACATAAGCATTCGATTATATTAGGACAAACGAACGAGGACAAAATGTTGCTCTCCAACATAAAAATTTCATCGTTTTTGAACAACTGCTAGAATAGTGATCGATTTTTTTCTCTCTCTTGCTCTCTACCCCTTTCATTCACTTTTTTCTCTTTTTTTTCATTTTTCTCACTTTCTCTTTTTTTACTTTGTTTATAATTTTTCTTATTTTATTTTGCCATTGTATTTTTTTAATTTTGTGTTTCTCTTTCTCTCCATAATGCTGTTTTTTTATTTTATTTTCAATTTCATCTCAACCTCGCCACATGTCTCTCTCGTTTTCAGTGATTTTTCTTCCCTGAGTCTCGTCTCTTGCTTTATATACAAACGCTTGAGCAGGCTCAATGTGACAGCAACGAGACATAGAGAGAAATAGAGAGAGAGAGAGACAGAGCGGTTGATAGAGACAGAGACGGACAGAGGCAAGTGAGATAGTGAGAACAAAAAAAGAGAGCGATCATATATAAACACACGGATGGAGAATAGTGCTAACGTTCGAGCTAAAAAAAAATAGTAATTTTTTTTTCATTTCTGTTGTTATTTTGGACACACGATACGATGTTTATACGCACAGACATAAACACACATATGCACGCACAGACACTCACAAACACAAACGACCACTCAGAAACAAACAAACCTACACATACACACACACAACTCCAGAGAGCTGAATACGACAGTACGGATTCTGCACATATTTCTCGCATTCTACCGGTGCGAAACTATGCGAATAACATATTACAGACGAGCGGGCAAACACCTCAAGCCTTCAGCGCTGTTTACATTTTGTTGTGGTGGCTCTTAATAAGCAGCTCAGTGGTTTTGTCCGATATAATTAAAAGCTGTTTTTATATATATACGTTTTATTGTTGCTGCTAGAAGGCAATTAAAGAAAGTGTTTAACAAAAAGATAGTTGTTTATATTTGGATGTACTGCTTTTTAAATATAAAACCAGCTGGTTGTAGTTGAATGTTATTTAAAGCATTGAGGGGGGTTGGGATTCTACAAGGGTGCGCTCGCTACCCCATAGCATATAAAACCACCCGCATACACGCAAAACCACTCAGAATCGTAGCGTCCATGCACGGCCATGACCCAGAAGTTATTTACAAGAAACGATTGTGAATGTTCCGTTGTGTTTTTAATAAATGATTACTGAAATAGTGAAAGCGGATGATGAACATGGCGTTGGTTTTATCGTTTTTCAGAAAAAGTGAAAAGTAAAAAAAAAACGAGAAAGAAACGAGAAGTGAACTTGATGAGGAAAACAAAAAACACTCGTAAAAAAAAACTTACAAAAAATAGATTTTTTTTTCTTGAACTGTATAGCTGCTTGCTGTTGATGGAGAGTAGTAAAAAGAATTAAGCTCTGAAAGGAGGAGAGAGAGAGAGAGTGAGAGAACAAAAAGAAGAGAAAATAAAAAAAAAGTTAAAGGTCTTTGTAATTAAAATTACTCACGCCATAAGCAGCTAAGCTTGCGCGTTACTAACTGAAATATCAAGCCACGCACAAACACACACACACACGCACAAACACACACACAAACACACACACACACGCACAAACACACACACAAACACACACACACACAAACACACACACACGTATATTTATAGGTACACTTACGTTCATAATAATTTAACTGTAGAAAAAATTAGAAATAATCTTGCATCAGCTTGTGAGAAAAAAAACTACGTCTGATGTTCATCAGCAGAGTCTTCATTGCTGCTGTTAGTAGCTAGAAAAAGATTTCCTTATTTAGACAAAGTTTTTTATTTATTTATCCGGTTGTATCTTGTTTTTTATAATAGTTTATAATCCTTTACACCAGGTGTTTTAAGACTGTAATGGCTGTATGTTGGAAGCACCTAAGTATTTCCTGTCGTGGATCATAATTTGATCCTTTTAACTTTTCCCTCCTCCTTTCTCCAGGCTTGGGACTGGCTAGCAAAAGCAAGGCGGAGTTATTTATCCGGTTGAATAATATCCATGTTTCTTTTTTTTTATATTAACTCTGGAGAGCTTGTAGGAAATAATTTTACAAACACGACTCTTGCTTGTTTGGTCCTCATGTAATTTTTCCACTCAGTTCAAATCTTCAACCAAACCCTCTTGCACTTATATATATATATATATATATATATATATATATATATATATATATATATATATATATATATATATATATATATATATATAACACAAGCAGACGCACACGTTCACGCTTATACACGTACGCCGGACACGGAAACACATCCATGGTCATTTTTTGCCGCATTCTTTCACAAATGCCCGGTTGTCCGATTAGCGAGACAAAAAGGTCTTTGATGACATCACAAGGGGCGACACGATTCATATAAAGTCCGCGATTCTTCATCGTGATGAAGGCGGGAGAATCGATTATAACCGTTGAAAGGTTAAACTGCTAAGACCAAAGGCCAGAGGTTTTCTAGAGCTTATGTGGCTTCACAAGCACTGACCAATGCGCGGGGACAACTTTTCGACCCATTCCTTTCAAGTATCATTCCTATTCCCATTCATTATAATTTCCATCCCAAGCCACCCCGCTGTCTTCATCTCTATCTCCACAGTCGTTAATTTCCATTTTTATCCATCCCCGCACTGTTTCATCCTCCTTTTTCAGTTAATCATTCAGTATTAATTATCTTTCAGTTTTGCCATTTTATTATTCTAATAACAATTAATTATTCTAGGACTAAATATTATCCGTTTATTCAACGTGAAGAATAAATAAAAGTCCGTAATTACATTTTTTTTGGCTTAGCTGGGTTTTACGATCATTAACATAATCTACTCGTGAAAATAGTTTATTTTCATCTGAAGATGTGCTAGCTACAAACACAATCGAAATATTTCTTGCCACATGAGACGATGTTGGTCATTTTTTGGCATTTTTTACCCCAAAACTTTACAAAATTTCTTGCGCTCTTCATCTTTTTTATTGCTAAATAATTAATTGGCTACCTAATGAAATTATTTACCAAAAATATTTGAGTGCTTTCCAAACAGCAATTTTCTCTCCCATTTTTTAATCTCGTCAGACGTCAAAGTTTACTAAGCGTTGGATTTCAGCCTTTTTCTCTGCATATTAAAAATGCAAACAATGGCTTCGAAATACGAATTTTAGCAATGCGAAATAACCAATTAACAAGAAAAACAAATTATTCCACTATTAAAGCAAGAATAAGATCACATTTTTAGAAATTTCTAGCTTTACTTATTATCAATTTAGCATAAATGATGTCAAACACTGCACGTTCTATGCTAATAATTTGTTTCTCTTTGTAATGCGTTATTTTTGTATTGCTAATATTTAATTAATAGATAATAGCAGAACTTCATTGCAAATCAGTAGTTTTTTTAGAAGCCTAACTAAAAATGGAAGAAAATAAAAGTTTTTTTGCAGCGTTTTGCTGGATCTATGCGCTGGCAATTACAGGGTACAGTTACAGGGTGTGCCTGCGTCCCCATATTCGTCAGGGGGGAGGGTGTGGGTAGATGTTCAGTGCTGGTTGCAGCTAATGCTGCACGTCCAAATATAACACATCGACTGAATATTGTGCACGGACAATCGTAAAACATTACACACACATACAAGTTGACGGGTTTATAAAAACAAATCCAACGACTTGTTGAACCAAAAAAAAAAAGGTTTTCGAGTCTAAAAAACCTTTCGAACCAAAAAAAAAAGGTTTTTTATGAATCAGAGTTGAAACTGCGCGTCCTTGCAAACCATTTTTTATTATTACACTGCCGTTGCCATTAGCGATGTGATTGCAAATGGGCTCTCTCTCTCTTCCTCTCTTCCTCTCTTTCTTTTTCTCTCTCTCTCGTAATTATAAGTTGTCGATGTTTATAGTTTTTGGTTCTTTTTAAAGGTTCGTGTTTTCAAATAGAATTGTTTCCTAGTTATAGACCTTAGTGAAAAAGAGTGAGAATTGTTTCCTAGTTATAGACCTTAGTGAAAAAGAGTGAGAATTGTTTCCTAGTTATAGACCTTAGTGAAAAAGAGTGCAATAAAAATAAGATCCGGAAGTAAGACAGAGAGAGAGAGAGAGAGAAAAAAGAGAGAGGAGCGAGAGACATAAAGAAAAAGAAAAAAAAGAGAGAAAGAGAGAAAAAGAGAGAATTTCTTAATTCAATAATAAACACCGAAGGTGCTTTCAACTTTAAAAAGAAATATAATTGACACAGCAATTAAAAAAGAAGAAATAAAAATTTTTATTTTAACCAGTTGGAGTGGAAACAACAGCAAGGCAATGGAACAAAACATTACATTAATATAATGAGGATAATAATCATAAAAATGGCGCGCAATTAGAAGTAAATAGAAAAAACAGGTTCTTTCGATATTTCCCCGAGTTACCGCTGAGAGTGCGTTACAATAACAATCGTCATCGTCATCGTTATCGTCATCGTTATCAACACCACAACCACCACTACAACCATCTCCACTACAACCATCTTCACTACAACCATCTCCACTACAACCATCTCCACCACCATCACCACAACTATCACCACAACTATCACCACAACTATCACCACAACTATCACCACAACTATCACCATCACCACCACCATCATCATCATCATCATCATCATCATCATCATCATCATCATCATCATCATCATCATCATCATCATCATCATCATCATCATCATCACCACCATCACCATCACCATCACCATCACCATCACCATCATCATCATCATCATCATCATCATCATCATCATCATCATCATCATCATCATCATCATCATCATCATCATCATCATCATCATCATCACCACCAACAAAACCAGCAGCAAGGCTGTAACGATTGTGGTTTGTTTGTTTTTAAATTTTTTTAAAGCCCGAATAAGCAAAGAATTTTTTTTTTAAGTTTTTTATTGTTGCTGATTATTATAATAAATATTTTAATGTTTTTAACAATGATAAAAACAAAAACAATAATTCTAATAATAATAATAATAATAATAATAATAATAATAATAATAATAATAATAATAATAATAATAATAATAATAATAATAAAAATAATAATAATAATAATAATAATAATAATAATAATAATAATAATAATAATAATAATAATAATAATAATAATAATAATAATAATAATAATAATAATAATAATAATAATAATAATAATAATAATAATAATAATAATAATAATAATAATAATAATAATAATAATAATAATAATAATAATAATAATAATAATAATAATAATAATAACAACTGCAAGATTATTTATAAAATAATAATATTGTTGTTATTGAAGTTGCGTTTAGATGCTCAATTCATCTTTTTAAATTCTTTATATTGATTCAACCTAGTTTACTTTCTTGCTTATATTTATTTATGAATATATATAAATATATATATATATATATATATATATATATATATATATATATATATATATATATATATATATATATATATATATATATACTGCCTAACTATATTTTTGTTTATATATACTTTGTAGATATTTTTAAATTTCAACAAAACCAATTTCAACTTTCAAGGCAGATTTTGCGATAATTTAAAGCTGAGTCAGCGCTAAACGAATTCTCGCACTTGCGTTTTCATGCGCGGTTTTGTTCAGTGCTGATGTGTTAAAAAATGCTAATTTTTTACAACCTCACTTTCTTCTGTCTTTTCTTTTCTTTTTCTTTCTCTTTCTGAACTCTCTCTCTCTCTTTCTTTCTCCTTCTCTCTCTGTCTCTGTCTCTTTTTCTTTTTCTTTCTCTCCGTTCTCTCTCTTTCTCTCTCTCTATTCGTATTCG
>CAXBUH010000028.1:32500-34256 GCA_963978895.1 Erpobdella octoculata | reverse complement strand
AGCGAAAACAAGATTCGAACTGTCATCATCGCACTTCAGGACACTAAGCGAAACCAGCCGAGCGTGAATTCAGAAATATGAGCCATGTCCCTAGCGAGGCGCTATCTTTCCTGGTCGATATTCAACAGGGGCCGCTCGCTCGACCGGCTGAGCGAGCGAGCGTTCTGGATGTGTTTGTGATTCAGTGGATGCGTGGTTAGTCGAGTTTTGGGTAGTATAGACCACGGATGTTTTGATGGATGGGGGGGGGGGTCGGCTTGCCGAGGGGGTGGAAGAGTGGTTAGTTAGGTTTTTTACTGGATGTTTGGTGGCGTGGGTAAAGATCTTTTTGGGCAAACCATAAAGGGTTTTCAAGTTGGAGCCAATCATCCACTCACTGAGAGAAAGAGTATCAGAACCAACAACTACAATCAAGTGGCTGACGCCCTTATGATACTATTATCCAATCTTTTTCTTCTTTCCTACGATACAAACACATACAAAGATACAGAACGACACATACACAGACCACTACACACAGCTACACCCACACGCACATACACACACACTCACGCACATACATACAAAAACGCACACACACACACACACGCACACGACAACTCATAAGAATCTCGTGTCGTCAGCTCGGCACCGCTCTCCCATAAATCCCCGGAGAGAGACTGGAGACAGATTTATACGGGCAGAGGCCGCTCTCTCTCCCCCCTCTCTCTCTTTCTCTCTCTCTCTTTCTCTTTTTCTTTTTCTTTTTCTTTTTCTTTTTTTTCTCTTTTTTTCTCTCTTTCTTTCTTTCTTTCTCTCTTTCTTTCTTTATTTTTTTTCTTAATTATTTTATGTCTTACTTAACATTCTAAAATGATTTAAACTCATTTTCGCTCTTGTCTCCGAATTAGGAGGAACCGTAAATTTCCGTTTCCGGATTCATTGAATTTATAAAAAAAAGAATAAAAAAGGAAAAGAGATTGAGAGAGAGAAAGAGAGAGAGAGAAAGAGAGAGAGACGAGAGAGAGAGAGAGAGGAGAGAAAGAGAGATGAAAAGAGAAAGAAAGAAATAGATGGCATTAACACTGACGAGGTTAGAGCAATATTGGAGGCTATCAAAATCTTTTTCATCACGCTCTTTCCTCATCTTCTTGTGACGATGTGCGCGCGAGTGTGCGTGTGAGATGGTGGATGGAGGTGATGATGATGATGATGATGATGATGATGATGATGATGATGATGATGATGATGATGATGATTGTGATGATGACGATGATGATGGTGATGATGACGATGATGATGATGGTGAAGGTGATGGAAAATAAATTAAAGAATTCCAAAACATTAGACATCGACTTTAAATTATGACTTTCCCCGTGCTCCCGATCTTTCTAGAACATCCCCACATCCACATCCACCCATGCCCATACCAACACATCCACTCAATACCTGCCCGCACAAAAACACACGAGCACATACGGACACAAACAGGCACCCACGCACACAAATACCCCCACACCCCCACACACACGCACCCACACACAATCGCACAGGCACCAAAATACGTTCCCAGTCAGTACCACCTACCTAACCACTCATTCCCATGCTTCCCAATAAATCACTAATCTCCTTCAATGGGTCTCGCGTTCAATGCACTCAGGCCGGGCGAGGAGCAATATCGATCGAGAGAGCATCAGACGCAACAACAACATTTATTCCAACTCCCATTCCTGGAGTGGCGAGGACCGTATTGGTCGAGGCCGAAGAATGGAGGGGG
>CAXBUH010000028.1:12500-27500 GCA_963978895.1 Erpobdella octoculata | reverse complement strand
TCAATGCTTTCCAAACTTATATCGAGAGGATTGTGCGTGGGCCACCATGGGCACGGTGGAAGGCTACTGGACAGTGCTTACAAGTTCCTGTTCTGATTTCAGTTCAAACTGTGAACCCGCGATTGAGAGGAGAAACACGGCTAACGACTGCGGCCGAAATGACAGAAATGGAAAAAAAAATTGTGCTACACCTTACACTGTATTACACAAGTGTAAGTTTGTACTCATGTGTAAGGTGTGCACTTCCTTTACACATGTGTGTACACCACACTGACCACACCAACTCATTACTCACCCACCTGAGTGTAATTGTGTACGAAATAAATATAAAAATATGTATGTTTATTTAGATTTAAAAATTATTATTTTTCAGTGTTCAATTAGCGTTATTATTAGATTTTATTTTTGTTTTCATAATCTGATTGAATTAGTTTTTTTTAAACTTAAAAGAAGTCCTAAAATAAAAAATATTGATTGGTTGAATAAATGGTACATGCATAAATGCATAGTTATGAAATTAAAATTAATGTTTGTTAGATTTGATCAAACAACACTGAGACGGTAGTGTAACTGTAACAGTAACTGTAACTTGTAACTGTAACTGTAACTGTAACTGTAACTGTAACTGTAACTGTAACTGTAACTGTAACTGTAACTGTAACTGTAACTGTAACTGTAACTGTAACTGTAACTGTAACTGTAACTGTAACTGTAACTGTAACTGTAACTGTAACTGTAACTGTAACTGTAACTGTAACTGTAACTGTAACTGTAACTGTAACTGTAACTGTAACTGTAACTGTAACTGTAACTGTAACTGTAACTGTAACTGTAACTGTAACTGTAACTGTAACTGTAACTGTAACTGTAACTGTAACTGTAACTGTAACTGTAACTGTAACTGTAACTGTAACTGTAACTGTAACTGTAACTGTAACTGTAACTGTAACTGTAACTGTAACTGTAACTGTAACTGTAACTGTAACTGTAACTGTAACTGTAACTGTAACTGTAACTGTAACTGTAACTGTAACTGTAACTGTAACTGTAACTGTAACTGTAACTGTAACTGTAACTGTAACTGTAACTGACCTCTTTCAGGGCCGCTCCGCTAACCGCATTGGCGATAAACCGAAAAAACAAAACAGAACAAAACAACCTGTTCTTCTAACAACCATAACCATGTCAAACCACACCCCCCCCCAGAACAAGAACTGGAGTAGTGAGATAGAAACGGAGAGGGAGGGAGATGGGGAGAGAGGAGTGGGACGGGCATGGTCCGGCACAGGGACATAAGTTCTCATATGGGGGAGTACACGCACCGGTTTACGCGAACAATGAAACTGTCCGGGCCGACAAAGGCCCCATTGTGGAGCGCTGTGACTGATGAACGCAATCTCATCGCTGGGTAACCGGGAGCACGCGGTCGGCCAACGGCTGTTTGTACGGGACGAGAGAAGTGGGGGGGGGGTGGCGGCTGGAGCTGCCGGGGGAGTAGAGCCCGGGCGAGGGAGGCAGGGAGAGATGGATGGGCAGAAGGAGCACGTAGGTGATGAGATAAATACCAGTAAAGAGAAGTATGTGATGATGTCAGGAATGGTCTGGAAAGAGAAAGAGAAAGAGAGAGAGAGAGAGAGTTTAATTTAGTAAACAGTAATGTTATATAGTATTGTTACAAACAGTAATACTAAATATGTGTTTTAAGAAACGGTAATGTTTTATAGTCTTGTGAAAAAGAGTAAATATATATATATATATATATATATATATATATATATATATATATATATATATATATATATATATATATATATATATATATATATATATATATATATATATATATATATATATATGTATGTATATATATATATATATGTATATATATATATATATATATATATATATATATATATATATATATATATATATATATATATATATATATATATATATATATAGATTGTAATACACAATATTTATAGTAAAATAGTGTTACAAATATAGCCTATTGGACAGTGAAAGAAGATACGGTTTGCTTTAAGGAGAGAATTTTAGACTCGTTGTCGGTAAACGGTGAAAAAAACGGAATTTTTATGATTTTTAAAATGAAACGGAAACTCATTTTTAGTATCGAATGTGCTGCCAGCCATCTTCAATGGATAAGAATTACGTGGAAAAGGAAACAACTTTGAAACAATTAATTTCTAAAATCAAGCCATCGTTTTTTTAGATTTTTTTTGTTTTCTTTATTCAATGTAAATGAAAGGATCGCGAAAGAATCAAAAGAGAAGACATTTTTTATTTTTATAGAATGTGAATCTGGAAAATTTGGTATTTCGTGACAGTGCGATTTGCACCGTCGCGTGAAATATGAGTTATTGATTTTATGGAGACCATTCGTCATTCACCACTGCCATCAGAACTATCGTTATCATCATCATCATCATCATCATCATCATCATCATCATCATCATCATCATCATCATCATCATCATCATCATCATCATCATCATCATCATCATCATCATCATCATCATCATCATCATCATCATCATCACCATCATCATCATCATCATCATCATCATCATCATCATCATCATCATCATCATCATCATCATCATCATCATCACCATCACAATCACCACCACCACCACCACCACCATCGTCTAAGACGTGATTCCTTTATGACACTTTTTCGGTAGTCTAAGCAGTTTACGACATCTACCGGCTGTTCCGCATGCAGATAAACACCCATTAAACGGCTCCTTACAATTCAACACGCTATCTCTTCTTTCCGTCCCTCTTAGCCTCTCTCTCTCTCTCTCTCTCTCTCTCTCTCTCTCTCTCTCTCTCTCTCTCTCTCTCTCTCTCTCTCTCTCCTCTCCCTCTCCCTCTCTCTTTCTATCTCTCTCTCCACTTGTCTAACTCTTCTTCTAAATCGCTTTCCTTATCTCTCTGTTCAACTCCTCGTCTTTCCTTTACTGAAAAAAAACTTCACCGGACTTCCGCCATCGTCATCATCACCGCCGACACATATTCACACTCACTTCCACCATCGTCATCATCACCGCCGACACATATTCACACTCGCTTCCACCATTGTCATCATCACCGCCGACACATATTCACACTCACTTCCACCATCGTCATCATCACAACCGACACATATTCACACACACTTCCACCATCGTCATCATCACCGCCGACACATATTCACACCGGACTTCCACCATCGTCATCATCACAACCGACACATATCACACTCACTTCCATAATCCAAACCCGCTTCCGTTCTTGAGGTGATGATGGTAATCGAATTATTTAAATCCGATGAAAGTGATGGTAAAAGTGCCAACGAGACACACTCGAGAACAAACTCGGAAAAAAATCTAAGACATAAATAATAATATTTAATAGTTCATTATTTTTAATTCATTACTAAGGTCATGGACGTACGTAGCCATGGGGGGTGTTTTAGGGGGGGTTCAAACCATTCCCAAATAAGTAAAAATAGTACGAGGACTAAATTTCTTTGGTCATCAAGCATTCATGCAAGAAAACAACTAACTTTTAAAATTAAAAAAAAGGGACATGCCCATCCTAAGCCCCAGCTCATTTAGCATTTTTTTTAGAAGAAAAATTAAAACTTGTTAGAAACTATTTTTTTCTCGAATCCATCCTGCCTGAAGCCAAAACCTGGCTGTGCCTATGACTCACGGGACGTCATTTAAATCCGTAGGGTAAAGCAAAAAAATAAGAAAACATTGGGGTGATATACAATTGTCCCCTGTCTCCCCAAATGACGCCCCTGCCATGACTGATGTGATTTGTTATCAACCAATTTTTTTTCGAGTGGTGAAGATGCCCCTGTCCTGACATTAAACCTGGCTCGGGCCGAGATTTTTGTGCCAAGCATCAAGATATTTTAGGCCTGTAAAAACGGGATGGGACGGGTATAAAAAAAAACGAGCTATCGGCCCGCGAAAAATCGACCCGTGGAGTACTCTTACACCCCCTACCAATCGGTCCGATCATTCGTGATCCGTGCCACTATCAGACCTCCAACCCCACTCGTATTCTGGCAGTTTTGTCCAGAAACAGCAAGTGCCGTCGTTTTTCGACAAGAGCTGCCAAAGTCACTTCGGCTGGGGATTTTTTGTATGGACGACCACATTTGTCTCGGGACTACGGTCACACTTGTTGAACTTGTCAAATTTCTCCCCTCGCTTTACGCCCCTGTCAAAGTTTCGGAGGTGCACGGCAAGGTTAACGGTGACGATGCCATCTTCCGAAAACAATTTCGAAGGATTTGATAAACTTCAGAAAAATCGATTAGCCTGGAATCAATAATGGGTGACCCCGTGACCCATGCAGGACCTACGGACTCTGTTCATCGCAACGTCAAACACAAACCCCTGAAACTCTGAAACCCTGGCGAACACCTGAACCCTATTTCTCGAATAGCACCCATCTGAAAGGGGGGTTGGTGGGTAGAGGTGTGCCACCCAGACTGCAAGCGAGTGCATCTGCTTCAGTGGAATACCAATTATCATCATCATCATCGAGATGGTTCACATAACCTTTCAATTAAATCAGTTAAACGCCACTCTTTCTTAGGCCCATAAAAGTAGTATTGAGACATCAACAAAACTCCTGACACCCCTGGACAAAGTCCGGCTGTTGGTAAGGTGCGCTACTTTAAATTCTTTTTTTGTGTGCGTTTGTGAAGTTTTTTTCCCCAATAAATGACAACCACCAATAATAAAAACGAGTATAATGACATCGAGAGAATACAAAAAAGAACGACCATTGAGAATCGAGAATACAAAAAATACCAAAAATACACGTAAGTTCAAAATACGCGGAAGTTCAAAATACGCGGAAGTTCAAAATACGCGAAAGTTCATTAAGAAAGACGGTATTAAAAGCTTAAAAGTGGATTTTTGTTATTATTTTACAAATTTAAGAGTAGATTTAGATATTATTTTACAAATTTAAAAGTGAATTTCGATACTAATTCACCTTGACCTTAATATTTTAAACGGTTATCTACTCAACGTGACACCAATTAATTACGGAAAAGATTTTCTTTAGAGGTTCAATCGGGAATGTAAAGATTCATAAAAAATTTTTTTTAACAACTTCACAACTTTTTCCTTTAAAAACGAAACATTATTAGTATTATTACCATGCTTCGACCGACGGGAACAAAATCGAAAATTGTAAAATAAGAGAAAAGACAAAAAAGGAAGATCAAAGAAAAAACCGCACACACACACGCACACATACACACACAAACTCACACGTACGTATAGAAAATAACGAAAATAGCGAAGATATTGGATATATATCCAGAGAAAAATATCAAGAAAAAAAAATTAAATGCGAAAAGACAACAGCTAAGTGCTTCGGACGAGAGCGTGTAACTAGCGAGCAGGCGAGATGATATGTTGAAGATAAAGGAAATTTTAATTTAGTTTAAATTTAATTAAATTTATTTAAATTTAAATAATATAAAAAATATTTAATTTTTTATCTCGTAATTGAAAATCAAGAAAAACCCAAAAAGCTTGAAAAGTATTTTTTCATCAAGAAATCGAAGAAAAAAAAATCAAGACTCAAATTTCAAGTTATTCGCTAGGAGGTTTTATTTTTGGCGACATTGAAGATTTCAAGTTATTCGCCTCGTGGCCGGACGTTTGACTCTGGCAGGCTTTCTTTTTCTATTTTTACCGCCATCTGCCGATCTTTCTCTCTCTATTTCATCCTCTCTCTTTCATACCCTGCCTCTTTCTCTCGCTTTTCCATCCAGTTAATCTTTTTATCGTCATCGATTTATTTCTCCAACAATCGTAGAATCAGCACAACCTAGTAGTTGTCATGGCGATCTTCCTCCATCGATAGAAGCATCTGTCTCGAATTTATTTTCAATAATTATTTTATTATTACTCATGTAATATACACCGATATTATTAATTTATATGTCCATCGATGATACGATTAATCAACCATCCAAGCCAGAAATAACAATTATCATCATCATCATTATACCGTACAGTCAATACGACCACAGATTGCACGCAGATGCAATTGATCGCCACCATTCCATCCATCAACAGCTTGTTGTTTGCGCACCTGTTCAGTTCAATTCCGGTATCGATTTGGACCTCGCCTGAGAGAACTTAGCCAAACACTTCTGCTCGCGCTCAGACGGCGCGTACGGATACTTGAAGCTCTTCTGCTTGATGATCTTTTTGACTAAAATCTAAAAGGTTCATTTCAATTCATTTAAATCTAAATAAATTAATTTAAATCTTATTAACCCGTATAATTATTTTTTTGGTCATCTTTTCAATTAAAGAAAATTTATTTAAAAAAAAATTATTTGATCTTTTATGATATATAGACGGGTACATCTCTATGGCGCGTCATGGCTCTGGCCACACCTGTCGACCAATACAGAGTAAGCGGACCAACCAGAGTGGCTATTTTCGGAACGGCCTTGATGCAGTTGTCGACCTCTTCTCCGGTCACGGTCACCAGGAGGCGGCAGTTTTCCTGCTCGCTGGGCAGCGGGCGTGCCCCATGATTCGTTACCCAATCGTGTTCCAAGAATTTAAATATTTGTTTGTGAAAAAAATTAAATAAATAAACTAGTTTTTTAATTTTTTTGGTTTAACTGTTTAATTTGTTTATTTTAATTGATGTTATACTTTGTATCAAGACTTGTTGCTGCTTGAGACTATGAAAAACTACGTGCCGCAGCCGCATATAAATATTCTAAACAGTTGCATATGCAGCTATACAGCTCTAGCGGCAGCTGGCCTCGCTAATGTCAAAGCTAATGCTATGCATGATGGTGGCATAGTGGTGGGCCGCTATGCAGCGGACCAAAAGATTGTTGTTTCGAATCCCGCCGTGAGTAGAATGCTCCCAAATGTGGGATCAGCACAGGTAAAAAGTCTGAAACGAGACTACTTTAGTGATTCCTACGCGCAAACAGAGGAACTATATCGTGATCTTAAAAATAATTTTTAAGAAGTTTACTTTTTACTTACTTTGACCTGCCTCAAGGTGATCCTTGTGGTAGGGTTCTTTTCGAGCATCCTCAAGATGAGGTCTTTTAAATCGGTACTGATTGGTTGACTGGAAGGGATAAAAAATTGAACGGATGGAAAAGGATGAGAGAAAAAGAAAGAAAGAGAGAGATGGGAAATAGAGAGATGGGAAAGAGAGAGATGTGAAAGAGAGAGATGGATGGTAGGTTAAAATAGAAATACCCGGTCATTATAGTTAATCACATCGATTTTACATTAACAGTTAATTAAAGTCCAGTTAATGATAAATACCATAGGCGTAGCTAGGGTCTTCTGCTCCCGGGTACAAAACACAAAATCTGCGCCCCCTACATATAACCTAATTTGCTTCTTCCTTTCCAAAAAACCTTATGACTGGGGGAGAGGGGAGGGGTAGTCGGAGCCATAAAAATTGATAGATACAACAAAATAATAATAATAATTTTTTTGCTTACTGAGAATGCGCCCCCTCCAGCCCTGCGCCCGGGGACAATTGCACCCCCTCGCTACGCCTCTTATAAATACACTATTTAAGTTTAAAAAACCAGATGCAGTTGAGCGGGCACCACAAACAAAAAAATCGAATGGGTCCTGGTTGAAAAAAATTATTTTCCTGAAATGTGTAAAATCCACCGAAAATTCCTTTTTACCCGGGTTTGACCTGCACCAAGGGATGGCACATATACTCTCCCGAACCGGTACCAACCGGGAAGCGCCTCTGTTCATTTATTTGAATAAATGTTACTGTTTTCAATGCAGTTGTTTTGGTGTTAGGAATTGTGTGTAAATAGATTTTAGTTTAGTCAATAGAAGAAGCCATTATATTACTACTATTATAACCATTAAAGTAGATCATTATTATCATCAGCATCATCACTGTTAAAATAGGCCTTGTTTTATTGTCCCCGCATTTTTCCACTGTAAGTTTATTACATTCGAAATTTCTCGTTTTACTTTTTTATTTTTTTTTTTTTTATTCGATTACCTATCCGATTATCGAATACCTACCTACCAAAGCAGGAGAATACGATCGCGATATACCTGGTCGGTTTACATGTAAACTATATATACATATAAGATGTTGGCTGATGGTGGTGACGTTTGGACAATAAAAACTAACCCATAAAAACAAAGTTTTTATTATAAATCCTTTATATACGATCCTAGATTTTTATTTTATTTGAATTTTTGCAATCGTTTTAGTGCCAATTGTGCGATGGCTTTTCGCAGCTACTTGTACCAGTTCTTAGATATATTCGCTAGGTGTCACTTCAATTAAATGTAGCGACATCTATCGAATGAATTATATATTTTCAACTTTTCAGATTTCGATTTTCTAGAATTAAAACTTTAAATCGCTCTAGCGCCTAAACGGTGCGTCCTAGAGCAAAACGGACGTCATTTTTGGGGCCCTCAAAGGGGGCGTGTGGAATCGGCCCAAGATTAAGTTAGTCCAAAAAAAAAAATTTTCGTTTTATTTTTTTTTTATTTATTTTTTTTTTATCCGATCAAACTGAAATTTTGATAGATTCAATTGTCTCGCAGCCCAAGTCGATGTGCCAAATTTCAGCTCGATCGGATAACGGGAAGTGAGTTAATTTTGAGACTCAAAGTTTGTGACAGGAAGACAGACAGACAGACAGACAATCGAAAATAATATAAAGGATTTAAAAACCAGATGTGAATAAAAACAATTGATTTCCGGTAATTAGTTTTTTTTTTTAATTTCGGCGAAAGTCGCGATTGATTACAGTCACAAGCAGTTTTATTTATAGTTCCCATTAGTGATGTACGAAACTGTGATGTCTGTTTTTTTCTTCTTCAAATAGTTTAAATATTTGCAAATAAGCTGAAAGTCAACTTGCCCGCTTTCACTAAATAACAACAAATCAATGTCTAATCATAATAAATCATAACTGAAAAAATGTCATTCATATTATATGCTATATAGCAAATTAATACACGATAATGCGTTCTATTAAATTTTAATTCATTTTCATAAATTATGCTAATAATCGGTTAGCTATTCATTTTAATAAATTATGCTAATAATCGGCTAGCTAACCTGTCGGGGAATTTGACTTCGTCAGTTAGAATCTTCTTGTGCAGCATCATTATTAGCTCGTCGTGGAACGGCACCTGTGAATTAGACGAATCGCATTTGCATATTAATTTCCTGGAAACAGCATCAATTGGATTTTATTTTCTTTAAGTAAATATAATTTGCACGTCAAATATCATTAAGTAGGTCTCATTTGCATATTCCTTTCCTTGATTAGGCTATTTACTATTTACATATTTATTTTTCAAAGTAGGTCATATTTGCATAATTTAAATAGAGGACAGTGTATTATTATAGTTATTTCTAAATAGGTCACAATTGAAGATGAATATTAAGTGTCTTGATAAAATTAAGATTACGAAACAACTTTACAGCAGGAATGTACACAATGCGGTTACCTGACCGTACACTAGACAGTAAAGAGTCACACCCATGGCCCAGATGTCGGTAGCCTGAATTAATCAATGCAGGTATTACTATATTAGAGAGATTCTATTTTAAGGTCAAGCCAGAAAATAATAATAATTTATTCATAAAATTAATAATTTATAATTTATAATTCAAAGTCAGCTGATCACCTTCCCCGTAAAAGATATCCTCCCCTCGACCAGGGCTTCGGGGGCGAGGAAAGCAGGCGTGCCGACGGTGTTGGACAGTTCAAGGTCGTGACCTTGGAACTCGTTGCTGACCCCAAAATCGCATATCTAACATTGGTGGTGGTCATTATTATGATGACGACATTAACGACGACGACGACGATGATGATGATGGTGACGACGACGATGCTGATGAACTACTTTTCAATGAGAATTAGACTAGACATCTCAACGAATATGACGCATGGCATTTTCCACAGTAACAACGGCGTTGCTGGAAGCGGAAGCGACGACGACGATGATGATGATGATGATGATGAAGAGGATGATGAAGATGATGATAAAGAAGAAGAAAAAGAAGATGATGATGATGATGATGAATGATGATGATGATGATGATGATGATGATGATGATGAAGAAGCAGAAGATGATGATGATGATGATGATGATGATTCAGCAAAGATCTACCTTGACCCTTCCGTCGTCGCTTAAAAGCAGATTGGATGGCTTAATGTCTCTGTGGATTATCTTCTGAAAGTGGACTGCCCGAATGAAAAGCACAAATAAAATAGAAAAATAAGCATGAAATGCTATAAAGAACTTGAGTATAAAATATTGTTAGTATGTATGACAGACAAACCCGCTACACCACAACCACCACAGCCGCCGCCGCAGCCGCCGAACGCCGCCACCACCACCACCACCACCACCACCACTACTGCCACCACCACCACAACCATCACCACCATCGTCGCCGTCCTCAACATCTTATGGATCATACACAAACCTGGTAAACCTCCCTCATTTTTTTCCAGATATAAACCATCCACCCGCTCGTATTCCACCCACCCCACCCCCCACCTACTCACGGTACTCAATGCCAAGGACGATATCCCTGAAATAGGTCCAGGATTCCTCTTCTGACAGCGGCGAATCTGTCGGTACTTCAAGTACTGAACTGCATGTAGTGAAGTTATAATACAGTAGTGATGGTTAGGGTTTCGTTTCGATACAACTGTTATGGTAGTTAGGTGACTATGATGATGATGATGATGATGATGATGATGATGATGATGATGATGATGATGATGATGATGATGATGATGATGATGATGATGATGATGATGATGATGATGATGATGATGATGATGATGATGATGATGATGATGATGATGATGATGATGATGATGATGATGATGATGATGATGATGATGATGATGATGATGATGATGATGATGATGATGATGATGATGATGATGATGATGATGATGATGATGATGATGATGATGATGATGATGATGATGATGATGATGATGATGATGATGATGATGATGATAATGATGATGATGATGATGATTATGATGATGATGATGATGATGATGATGATGATGATGATGATGATTATCTTCCTCCTCCTCATCATCATCATCATCATCATCACCAACACCATTATCATCGCCACCATCGCCACCGTTATCATCATCACCAACCTCACCATCATCGTCATCGTCATCGTCTTCGTCGTCGTCATCATCATCGTCATCATCACCATCATCATCATCATTACCATCATCATCATTACCATCATCATCAACACCATCATCATTCGGAACATTACACTTACCCCTTCTCAACAAGTTCAAAAACTGTAAAAAAAAAACAAAAAAAAAAGTTAAAATATAGTTTAAGATGAAAAAGAAATTATTTAATGACAATCAGGTCAAACTGGAAAATCAGATTTTCCAGTTAGACCGAGAAAGACGTTGGCCTCATTTACAGACGTTTGATCAACTGTCGTCTAGACGTTTGATCAACTGTCTTCCAATTCAGTCGAAGTGCATTGCACCATCGTCTTGAATAGCGTATATATACTTGCATTGCATAATTTTGCATTACACTGCTTTGCATTGATTGCATAAACTCGTATAGCACTCTGACGGATGACGTCGAATCGATTCATCAAATACTCGGATATGACTCAATGGCCCGAGACAACCGAAGCATTCCATTCCTTCTTGGAATTTGATGTCGACCAATCAATCAATCAATCAATTAATTTATCAATCATTCAAACAATTAATCAACCAATCTGATGAAAACATGACGGAGTCGATTATTCATTCAATCAATTAATTAATCAATTAATTAATTAATTAACCAATCATTCATTCAATTTTTTAATCAATTAATCAATTAATCAATTAATCAATCAACCAATCATTCATTCAATTTGTTAATCAATTAATTAATTAACGAATCAACGAGTCAATCAATATTTTTATCAATTGATAAATCAGTCAGTCAACTAATCAATCAATCGATCAACCAAACTGTCTCGATTTTTTTTCACACCCATGATGCGGGGAGTAACTATTACTCCTTAACAATAGTGTACAGAGAAATCCTACACATGCCAACCCAGATAGATCGGATCTTCTTCTGGATCGTCAAGGACTTCTATCAGCTTGACGACGTTCGGGTGGTCCAGCTTCTTCAGTATGGCGATCTCACGGTACACCTGATCCAAGGGACTGCCGGGGGCCGCGACCGCACCTGACCCCCCTGCCAGCCTGCTGGGCAGCGGGGCGTTCTTTCGCGGCAGCTTGACTCCGGAGCCGACTTGAGAGGAGAAGAAATTCCCTGTTGGCGACGAATGTTATTATTATGTTAACGAGGTCACGTGATAATAACAACAATGATCACGTGATAATAACAACACTGATCACGTGATGACGACGACGATGATGACGATGACGTATGACGTTTATGACAATGATGATGACGACGACTATGATGGTGATGATGATGATGATGATGACGATGACAATTGATCGAAAGTTTCGTTATTTATACTTTTGAAAAGAGCAAATCTCTACTTTTCTGTAGGGGGAAATGTTCTAATCCTTTATTTTTTTTTATATACTTGCGCATCTCCGAGACGAGACGGTTCGTGATGATGATAACGATGATGAAGATGAAGATAGCGGTACTGATAATGATGATGATGATGATGATGATGATGATGATGATGATGACGACGACGACGACGACGATGATGATGATGATGATGATGACGATGATGATGGCGATGACGATGACGACGACGACGATGATGATGATGATGATGATGATGATGATGATGATGATGATGATGATGATGATGATAGCGGTAATGATAATGATTATGGCGATTTCGAGTTGATGGAGCATTGATAAGGCACAAGATTCAGTGGAACGATAACGACACGCCTATGATGCTAAGAGTGGCTCTTGAGTGGTGATAAAATGGCGAATGAGCCCATAATAAAGCGAAAGAGGGGACTAGAAAGAGAGAGAGATGTGGGGGTATTAAGAGAGAAATAAAGGGGGGGGTGGTGTATGTAGAGATGTAAAATGTCATTGACGCGATCCTTGCGGTGCATGGTTTTGCTCTTCATCTGCGCACTTTGTCGATGCGATGTCAAACAATCACTATCAACAATAAATAACATTATCATGTCATGGTCATCATCATCATCATCATCATCATCGTCGTCGTCATCATCACCGTCGTCGTCGTTGTCGTGGTCGTCGCAAGCAGCAGCACCGCTTGTGGCTTCCACGAGAGCTCTTGTGATGCCCTTCTCTCTCCAATAGAAAGGAGGGCCATTGTCCTGCGAGAGGCTGCTTTGGACATGGAGATCCTGATGATGATGATGATGATGATGATGATGATGATGATGATGATGATGATGATGATGATGATGATGATGATGATGATGATGATGATGATGATGATGATGATGATGATGATGATGATGATGATGATGATGATGATGATGATGATGATGATGATGATGATGATGATGTTGGTGGTAAGGAAGACGATGGTGATGATGGTGGTAGTAAGGATGATGATGATGATAGTGGTGTTGGTGTTGGTGATAATGATGATAAGGATGACGACGAACATGATGTTTGAATACGATCAGGATTATGATCATTATTGATCATGCCGATGTATGGCTTATCAAGAGCGAACGAACAAAGTAAATGAACATTACTGAACAAAAAGAACGAACGGATGTAGACGAACGAACGAGCGTGAACACAATTTCATACTCACTGTAGAAACCTGCCTTTTTTCTCAACTTCCTCTTTGACAGTATCTTCATTGCCTGTCAATTTGATATCGCATAGGATTTTAAAAACTTTTAAAGAACTATTTTAAATCTGGCCTTCACCCTCTGCACTGGCTGGGTAGGTAGAAGACATGTAGCGAGGGGATCAGTTGACCCCGGGTGCCAGACCATCTCGCTACGCCTATGGTAGGTATATTGATAATTGGGGTGCCCTGAATGTGTTTAAACCAGTGGTAAACATGGGTTGGGTCGACCCAAGGGTTAGTTTGGGTTGGGTCCAATTTTTTTTGACACATGCGCGGATTGGGTTGGGTTGATTTAGAAAAAATTGAGCAAAGAATTTTAATTAACAAAAAATTCTTTAGTTGTGGTTTGGGTTGGTTTGGGTCAGAAAAATTAATTATTCAGGTAGGTCGGGTCGGGTCGTGTCGGGTCGCGAAAAACAGACTCATGTCCACCACCTCATGTTTGAACCTCTACGAACCAACTTTGTTTTGCCAATACTTCTTTTTTGTTAAGAATAATTTATAGTCCTTTACATCAGGTATTTTAAAAACTCAAATAACAGTACGTAGGAAATACCAAAGTACTTCTGTCGCGTATCATAATTATTTGATCATTTATGCTCTTTCATCAAGGCATGGAATTGGCTCGCAAAAGCGAGACGGCTAACTCAATACATTTGTTTTTTATTTTATTTTATTTTATGTCTCTCGGAGGTGTCCTGAGTTCGTCTATGTATGCGTGAATATGTCTGAACACATTTAAGTATATGTGGAGGATATGTCTGGATACATCTAAGTATATGTGGAGGATATGTCTGAATAAATCTAAGTATATGTGGAGGATATGTCTGAACACATCTAAGTATATGTGGAGGATATGTCTGGATACATCTAAGCATATGTGGAGGATATGTCTGAATAAATCTAAGTATATGTGGAGGATATGTCTGGACACATTTTAGTATATGTGGAGGATATGTCTGGATACATCTAAGCATATGTGGAGGATATGTCTGAATAAATCTAAGTATATGTGGAGGATATGTCTACTCTGAATACATCTAAGTATATGTGGAGGATATGTCTGAATACATATATAAACTTGCAATACGGTATTAAAAGAGTGATTCATTATA
>CAXBUH010000028.1:0-10000 GCA_963978895.1 Erpobdella octoculata | reverse complement strand
CTCTCTCTTTCTCTCAGCCTCTCATCTTTTTCCTCTCTCTTTCTCACTTCATTTCTATCTCTGTTTGTTCCTCTCTGTATCTCCATTTTAATACTTCTATTTTATCGATTTTTTTTCATTTTCTTATAATTGCATTCTTTATATATATTAAGATATCAATAATATTTCTTCTGCCGAGTCCTTCGTACTTTTATGTTTTATGTTTTATCTTCCATTATTATTTTATATTTTTAATTATTTCTTCATATTTCTCATTATTGCTTTATATTTCTTATTATTGCTTTATATTTCTTATTATTACTTTATATTTGTAATTATTTCTTCATATTTCTCATTAATACTTTATATTTCTTATTATTACTTTATATTTTTCAGTATTATTCTATATTTCTTATTGTCGCTTTATATTTCTCATTATTACTTTATATTTCTCATTGTTGCTTTATATTTCTCATTATTACTTCATATGTCTTATTATTACTTCATATGTCTTATTATAATTCTATATTTCTTATTGCCCCTTTATATTTCTCATTATCACTTTATATTTCTCAATATTCTCATCCGTTTTTCACATAAGATTTCTTCACTTCATTTCTCCTTTATTAGCTACCCCATCAGACGGCGATTTTCGCAGGACGGCGCCCGGCCGAGCGTGAAGGCTGGTTCCCAGTCTCTCTGTAAACCCCCCTCCAGCCGGGCGAGACAACATCACGTCCCAAGCACATTGGAAGGCAAGTCACGGAAAAATTATGAGGAACCTGGCCTCCTTCCGCTTCGCTAATGACTGCAGCAGCAACTGCAACTGCGACTGCAACTGCGTTTACCACACTGGCAGCACTGGCATCATAGTAGCTTGCTGATGCAGCAGTACTGATCTATTTTTTCCATCTTTTCCAGAGACACCAGACACCTCCTCAGCTGCTTTACCGAATCAATATATGTGTTCTCGCCTGCAAAATAAAGCCCAAGTCCCCATCCTATATGTAAGTTTAGCTCGAATCGCTAGAAACTAAGAAAGATTAATTATTCAAAACTAATCATTACTTGAATCTCTTCAGCTGTCTATTTCAGCTGCTGAGCTATTCAGCTACTAGCTACTAGTAGCTATAACTGACTTACCTTTCCAATTTCTCCTTTCAACTTGTACTGGTTGAGCTGCGACCAGCCGTTTCCGCTTTCGGAAATTGATAGACGCTTTGTTTCTTTTGTCGGCTGCCTTCTCAACTTGCTTCTTGTTCCGGCGGCGGCCATTTTGGCTACCGTCGACGAAGCTGCATTGACGTCAGAATCTAGAGCCGACAGAGACGCCATAGCTGCTGCCAGCGCTGCAGACGAGATGTCTGGAATACCTGGAGATGTAGAGCGAGTCGCCAGTAAGTCGTTTTTACTTGCCGTAGCGGCTGTATTGTCGATAGTAGTAGCCGAGAGTGGGATGTTGGCCCTATGCGGCTCAACGCTGTTCGTCGAAGTGCCGGAGCGGTTAGGGGTGACGAGATCATGGTCGAAGTCTTTATGATTTGGAAAAGAAGTGTTGGCGTTCACCTTCTCGACAGAGGAAGCGGTGGTACGATTTTCTTGTTGGTGATAAACTGGAAAAGGAGAAGGCTGTTCTGAGAAAGGATTATGATGATGATGATGATGATGACGATGGAGCAGCTGTTGCGACTGAAGCGATTGCTGCTTTTGCAGCTGCGGCAGGTGTCGTTCGTCGCCGACAGCCGTTTCGTATTCAACTGAAAAGTGACTTTGGCGTGTGTCTCGCCCGTAGATGTACCGAGTTGCCGCTCTCGACCTTGTCGTCTGTTTGTCGAAATCAGTGGAAAGTTCCTACAAATCAAATAAAAAAAAACTGGTTTTGAGCAGAAGAATATTTAAAAAAATCTTGAGTTTAAAAGTTTTTTATTCATATACATATAGAGTCTCACAACCGACCGACCACCCCCCTTTTACAAATCCAAGCTGGGGCTGATCCAGAGACGTAGCTGGGGAAGGTACAGGGAGGCACGTCTGTCCCCGGGCGACATCTGGAAGGGAGTATACAATTGAAAGAGTGAAAATTTTTTCGGAAAAGTATTTACGACTACACCTCCACGGTCATCAGCTATTTGTGGAGGAAGAGTTCCCATAGTGCAATTGTGGAGACGCATTTATTAGACCTTGCCCTCGGAAGCTAAAAAAAACCTTAGCTACGCCTCTGGGCTGATCCAAACCAGACCCTTCGAAAAAAAACCTTAACAGATCTGATTTGATTCTCTTCTAACTCTATCTAAGCTGTTTTTCAGGTAAGCAAATTAATGTGGTGCGTCCGCGGAGTTTTAGTACGGCCCCCTGTTTTGTGACCCACCTGGATTTATTTCTGTTGCTGCGAATTATTTGAAACCGGAGAGATGGAAAGAAAAGAAAAAAAGGGGGAATGAATAGTTTGCAGTTCCGCAGAAAATGTAAAATGCGAGGGGGTGCCATTAAATTTGAGCCAGCCTCGTCTCTAATTCGATTTGTCGAGGACAAATTATACGCGCAACACGCTCTCTCTCTCTCTCTCTCTCTCTCTCTCTCTCTCTCTCTCTCTCTCTCTCTCTCTTTCTCTCTATATCTCTCTCTTTCTCTCTATATCTCTCTCTCGTTCGCTCTTTCGCCGGAGGTTGTGGAAAATAATAAGAAATAAAAAATATAAAAAATTGAAAATCATGACTAAAATTAATAATAACTAAAAAAATAAAAAATAAAAAACATCATTTATAAAAACGAATATAAAATTGCTAAAAAAATAGTTGATGAAAATTAATGATTAATAAATAAATTAAAATAACAAAACCCGTTGAAAGCATTCGGTGATTTCCACGTTAATGGAAACGGCGATGCGGAAAACAATTCGCGACGAATTTAGCTCGTCATTGTTTGCTGACAAAGGTTTTATTGGAAATGACGAAATAATCACAAAACATTGTTTTAATTGTTTAGGAAATAACAAAAATATCACTAAAAATAATTGTTTTTGTTATTAATATTGTTATTATTATTATTATTATTATTATTATTATTATTATTATTATTATTATTGTTATTGTTATTGTTATCGTTATCGTTATCGTTATCGTTATCGTTATCGTTATCGTTATCGTTATCGTTATCGTTATCGTTATCGTTATCGTTATCGTTATCGTTATCGTTATCGTTATCGTTATCGTTATCGTTATCGTTATCGTTATCGTTATCGTTATCGTTATCGTTATCGTTATCGTTATCGTTATCGTTATCGTTATCGTTATCGTTATCGTTATCGTTATCGTTATCGTTATCGTTATCGTTATCGTTATCGTTATCGTTATCGTTATCGTTATCGTTATCGTTATCGTTATCGTTATCGTTATCGTTATCGTTATCGTTATCGTTATCGTTATCGTTATCGTTATCGTTATCGTTATCGTTATCGCTATCACTATCACTATCACTATCACTATCACTATCACTATCACTATCACTATCACTATCACTATCACTATCACTATCACTATCACTATCACTATCATTATCATTATCATTATCATTATCATTATCATTATCATTATCATTATCATTATCATTATCATTATCATTATCATTATCATTATCATTATCATTATCATTATCATTATCATTATCATTATCATTATCATTATCATTATCATTATCATTATCATTATCATTATCATTATCATTATCATTATCATTATCATTATCATTATCATTATCATTATCATTATCATTATCATTATCATTATTATTATTATCATTATCATTATTATTATTATTATTATTATTATGTGTAATTATGAATGCATAAAAAATTATAAACTCACACATAAATATAAAATCACATTAAATTAATAAATAACATATAAATATATTGTTTTTTCATGTGCAGAATGGTAGGCAGAATAGGGTACGCATCGAATTTCACCTACGTTTTAATATTCATGAGTGATGACCGCCACGGGCTAATCTAGCTACAGCCTACAGCTATCAAACATGAATATTCATATATGATTGATGACTTCAGACGTGTAATTAATTATTCTTGTTTTTATTAATTTATTCGTGCCGCAGTGCCACAGTTGTAACTGCCGCTGGTTGATCACGATCTGGTTCTGGTATTGGAGCATTCAGTTCTATATATACAATACAATGGAAAATTACTGTACTTAACGATGGACACGTTTCCATCATAAAGAGGCGTCTTCGTCTTTTTTGCACGAGTCAATAAAGTCGCTGCTAATCATGAGGCTGATGATGCTTATTCTGCTGGTAACGATGATGATGATGACAATGATGACAATGATGACGACGACGATGACGACGGCGATGACGACGATGATGACGACGACGACGACGACGACGATGATGATAATGATGGCTTTTTTAACTTTTTCATATCCCATCCATCTATCCATCAACTAACGACGTGCCCATGCAAACCCCCCCCCATGTCAATCCATCCCACTTTTTTTATCTACTCACTTCGTCACACACTCACCCAACTAACTTATCCAATCATTCATCTATCCACCCAACCACCTACCCACTCATCTACCCATTCACTTATCCACCCGCCGCCCACCTACTCACCCACCCACCAACCAACCAACGCACCTACTTATCCACCCATCCACCCACCCATCCACGCACCCACTCATCTACCACCAACCAACCACCCACCCACCAACCAGCCAACACCTACTAACTCACTCACTTCTGCTACTTCCGGATCGCACCCGGGTGATTTGTTAGGACTCGACAGAGCAGCTCTCTGCCTTGAATTTACTCTCTCCTCAAGGCGTGTCAAATAAGAGGCCGCTGCTCCAGCAACAGTCGAGTCGTTCTTCAAGGAAATTGCCGGGCAGGCTGTGCCGTCCTCTTGCGATTCTAACGATGACCGATCGGCCAGCGACCTGACACTAAACAGAGGTTCCGTAGCCGTAATTGAAGCTGGCGTCATGTTCGTCGCTTCCGTGCCGACGAGCGCTGCGGTCGATCCCGGTGGTGGTGGTGGTTGTCGCGGCGGCGCTGCTGCTGGTGGAGCGCTTGCAGTCGGTAGCGCCGCTGCTAGCGTAGAATTTTGGAGTGCACTTTTGTAGACATTTCTGCTTGTATTTTTTGAGATGTTGATGTTGCCGTCTGGTAGATGTGTTGACGAACCAGCGAGGCTACGATGGCTAATGCCGTCCTGGCAGCCGCCGCCGTGCAAGCCACCGTTCTGCTTCGCCGTAGCGAGCTCGCCAGCCGCCGCCGCCGGCGAAGGCGAAATCTTCGAGAGGTTTTTAAAATAAGAAGACGTTGAAGATTTCGTTTTTTGCCTCGAGTAGTCGAAATCGTTGCACGGCTGAGACGAGGACGATGAGGCTGGCAAGCCGCTCGTAAACGCTGCTGCATTAGCTAGAAACGTTGACGACTCGTCTTTGACAGGCGCTGGCTCGCCACGGGGATCCGTTTTGGCGACAACGAAAACGGTCGATGAAGCAGTCTCGTGCAGTCGAGGCGACAACTGCGAGGCATCTCGAGGCTTCGTCGTCTCCTTCGAGTGCTTCAGACACCTGGAAGAAAAAAACGAGACAGAATGTTGTGAAGTGAAATTTAAAAGGAAAAAAAATCGCGCAAAATTTTAGCTATGAATTTATTTCGTGTTTTTTTTTGAGGGAATGAAATTGACGTGTTGAAAAGACGGTTGGTTAGTGGGTTGGTTGGTTGGCTGGTTGGTTCATTAAATATTTAGACCGGTGAGCTTATGCTGGAGGGAGAAACAGAAGAGAGAATAGGAGATGCATTTGGTGGAAAAACGCGTGGTGCTACTGGTAGTGATGACGATGACGATAGTGATGATGGTGATGATGATGATGACGGTGATGATGACGATGATGATGATGATTATGAGGATGATGAGGATGATGATGATGACGAAGACGAAGACGACGTCAATGATAATGATGATGGTGATAGTGATGATGATGATGATGATGGTGATGGTAATGACGATGGTGATGATAATGGCGATGGCGGCGGTGGTAGTGTGGGAATGACTATGTCGACGATGATGATATTGATGGTGACGACGACTCATATTTCACACCAGTTGTCAACGATGATGAACAGTTCCCAAGTTCCCAGGCCGTAGTCATGCAAGATTTCAATCAACAAATTGAGAAAATGACCTTTTCCGTGATCTCAAACAGTTTTTTTTACATAAAAAACCCCTTATTCCCAACACCATCCTCCTCCTCCTCCTCATCATCATCATCACCACCATCACCCTCACCATCACCATCACCACCACCACCATCATCATCATCATCATCATCACCACCATCATCATCATCACCATCACCACCACCACCACCACTACCATCATCATCATCATCATCATCATCATCATCATCATCATCATCATCATCATCATCATCACCATCACCATCATCATCATCATAACCATCATCATCATCATCATCATCATCATCATCATCATCACCATCATCATCATCATCATCATCATAATCACCATCATCATCATCAGCAGCAGCAACACAATCGTTACTGTACACGTCTCCGCCTTCAAATAAAAACGAAATAGCCTCAGTTTGTAAAGAAAGACCAGATGCATAATTTAAAGCTGCTTGAATAATTACAAAGGAAGAAGAGTGGGAGATAGAGAGAGAGATAGACAGAAAGACTAAGGAGAAAGAGAGAAGAAGTCATTAAATTTCCTTCGTTTTCGAAGAAAAAAAAATGACCAACTCAATAATTTACTGCAACAACAGTGAGAGCAAAAAAAATATATGATAGTCATTTATTCATCATCATCATCATCATCGTCATCATCGTCATCATCATCATCATCGTCATCGTCATCGTCATCGTCATCGTCGTCGTCATCGTCGTCGTCGTCATCGTCATCGTCATCGTCATCGTCATCGTCATCATCATCACCATCACCATCATCATCATCATCATCATCATCATCATCATCATCATCATCATCATCATCATCATCATCATCATCATCATCATCATCATCATCAGCATCATCATCATCATCATCATCATCATCAACAACTACAACAACAACAAAATATCAGCAACATCTTCAACAGCAGATTTAATTAAAAACTCGTCCAAGGACAACCACACTCCGCCACATTCTTCCTCCATGACTTTTTTGATGATTAAAAGTGGAAAGAAAGAAGACGATATGCAAGATAAAAGGAAACAACAAAAAAACCGTGCAAGCAAATAAGTCGTCATGTCATATCATGTCATATCATGTCATGCACAGAAACCCATGACATTAAACATTGTTAAAACATTGCTTATAAAAATTTTGTTTGTGTGTTTGTTTGTTTGTTTGTTTCATTATTGCAGTCATTATCAAAACCAACAATGTCATTCTCAAGAAGAACATGCACAACAGCGCATCTGCCGGGAATTGTGTGTATCCTTGGTGTAACAGCAGTACAGAGTTGGTTGTAATACTACTCTGTAATGTGCAACCATCTGTGCACACTACGACCAATACCAGTGACATTGTAACCGAAACCATTATAACCATCATCTGCAATAGGACAGCTAAAGAGAGAAAGAGAAAAAGAAAGAAAGAGAGAGAGAGAGACAGAGAGAGAGAGAGAGAGAGAGAGAGACAGAGAGAAAGAAAGAAAGAAAGAAGATAAAGAATGGGAGGTAGAGAGACAGTGGACCATGTCGTGGAGGTATGTGTCAATGTCTTATTGGACGGCACTGTGTATTTTTTTCTACTTAATTTTCTTTTGAAAAGACAAGAACCAGCGTGTGGTCTATTGTCTGAAGAAGAATAAAAAACTTAATCATTACAAGACACATAGAGTAGAAAAAGAAACACATAGATAAGGAAAAAGGAAGAATATAAATACTGAAACAGAAACACATAAATACTGAAACAGAAACACATAAATACTGAAACAGAAACACATAAATACTGAAACAGAAACACATAAATACTGAAAGAGAAACACATAAATACTGAAACAAAAACACATAAATACTGAAAGAGAAACACATACATACTGAAACAAAAACACATAAATACTGAAAGAGAAACACATACATACTGAAACAGAAACACATAAATACTGAAACAGAAACACATAGATAAGGACACAGAAAACAGAAACACTTGAATAATATGCAGAAAAACAAATAAAAAATAGAAACACATTCACAAACAAACAGAAACACATACATATGGAAACAGAAGCACATACATAAGCAAACAGAAGCACATACATAAGCAAACAGAAGCACATACATAAGCAAACAGAAGCACATACATAAGCAAACAGAAGCACATAGAAAAGGAGATAGAGACGCGTAGAGAAGGAGACAAGAGACGCAAGCTATAAAGCGTTTCATGCTTTTCCAGGCCGAAGACTGCATGGATTGTTTTTCGGCCCTTCAATTTGATTACTTTCTTCTTCACTTCTTCCTTCTCTCTCTCTCTCTCTCTCTCTCTCTCTCTCTCTCTCTCTCTCTCTCTCTCTCTCTCTCTCTCTCTCTCTCTCTCTCTCTCAAACAAACACACACACATACAAGCAAAGGAGCACACACACACGCAAACAAACAAACATACACACGGGCACCTTTCTAATTTTCTTCTTTCCATCTATCCCTAATTCATTTTTTATATCTTTTATTTTCTTTCTTTTGCGATAAATGTTCAACTCACCATACAAATCCACCCCCACCGTTTTACCATTCTTACCACCACGGGTAACCATGGTGGTGGTTAGCAGTACCCATTTTACTAAAAAAACACTTCCCCGTCCCCATGGTCGAGTCTCGCCGCCGTGGCGGTCGTGGTGCATTGTTCGCGTGTGATGGAATGCGTACTCTCTCTCTCGCCATCTCTAATTAATCGCGTTCAATAATAACAACAACAATAACCGTAACAATAACTATAATGATGACGACAACAACAACAACAATAACAATAATAATAGCAATAACAATAACACTAACACTAACACTAACGCTAATGCTAACGCTAACGCTAACGCTAACGCTAACACTAACGCTAACACTAATAGTGACAATAACAGTAACAGTAACAGTAACAATAACAATAATAGTAATAACAACAAAAATAAGATTAATGATGATAATAATAATGTGGAAGAGCGGTACGTTTGGGAGGGGGGTGACGCAAGAGAGGGGGGAGCAGAGGGATTTGTAGGGGCGCGGTTGCAGCAGTTTGGTCGAGGTTTTGAATGGAAATCAGAAAAAATCTAATGGTTACAAATGCTGATGTAGATTGATTATTGGTAACGCTGGTGACGATGCTGCTGGTGAAGGCGACGACGACGACGACGACAATGACGATGACGATGATGACGATGATGATGATTATGCTAGCGGGGGTGTGACGCTTACGGCGAGATAAGGAAGTCAAGAACATCGGTCCTAACCCCACTGCTGAGTCTCCCGATGGCGACCCGTCGGGGTTCCGGCAGGTCATCGTCGCCGAGCCGAGGTAGCCAGCGTCGAAATATTTTTCCGTCTCGCTGACGCTGGCGTTCAGTCTGTGGCCACGGTCGCTGCGAGCGCGGCCGCCTCCGCTTCCACCTCCACAAACCGCCGCCGCCACCAGCAGCAGCAGCAGCTGCTGCAGAGCACCGCGATTTATCGTCGTCGTCGTAGCAACGGCCGGCGTCGTCGTTATGGAAACCGCCTGCTCAGCTTCGCAACAGACTTCAGCATCCGTCCGCTATCGAACGGCACCTGTCGGTCACGCGGTCGGCCATCTTGAAAACCACTTCCCGGCACTCTGTGGCGGAAGGAGAAATGGCTGACCAGACGGGGCAAGATTGTCGAAGAAGAAAAAATCGGCTGCCGCGGTGGCGGCGACGGACGTCCGGTCTGTCCGTCGCCGTCGCCGCTTCCGCCTGTCGCCATCTTTGATTTTTATGTTTTTAAATAATATAATGGAGAATAAAAAAGG
>CAXBUH010000027.1:2500-70000 GCA_963978895.1 Erpobdella octoculata | reverse complement strand
TTCATTTTTCACATATATTTCCAATTCAGCCATTTTTATCCTATTAGCCAGACTTCTTACATTAGCATAAAAACATTTACATATTTTTTTGCCTTACTAGTCACCATCTCTCAATTGCGTTTCTTGAACAAATTGGTTTAGCTTACATAATAACTTATCCAGTTAATAAGTTTATTATACAGAATTAAAATAAATATTGAACACAAGGTAAGGTGGTTTTATGATTGTTTTTTAAGTTGTGATATTTTCCTCTGCATTAATTTTTTATGGGGTTAATTGAGAGGTACATATTGAAATCTCTAAATAGACATAGCCGACTTAGCGATAATTAATGCTTGAAATAGAATTTATCTATCAGAGTTATACTGGTGTCATACTAATAACGTAATAGTATGCTGTAATCAAGTACGGTCTTAATCATAATTTCAACAGCAATCAATAACGAAACAAGTTAAGGAAAAATGGGGTTTTCAACACAAACTTTTATTTCAAATGCACTCGATTTAGAAATACGAAAAATGTTCAAATTAGGTTTTTTTTAATCATGTATTGTCATCCAAAGTAAAGCTATGCTGAAAGTTTCAGCTTCCTAGCTAGTCAAAAAGCTAGTTAAATTGTACTTGCAAGATTTGCGTACAGAGAAAGCCACAAACAGAGATTGTGAGCTAAATAAAAGTTTTAAAATCAAGTCAGTTTTGCTCCACGACGCACCGTTTAGGCGCTAGAACGAAAAAAAGAGTCGATGATTTGAGTGATCACAGAATAAGGTCCTTTTTGCTCTAGGACGAACCATTTAGCCGCTAGAGCGATTTTAAGTTTTAGATAAAAATTTAAAAAAATTAAAATTATTTTGAACTTGTATTCTTATAGAACTCGATGGGCTGATCACGAAAATCAAGTCAGTTTTGCTCTACAACGCACCGTTTAGGCGCTAGAACGAAAAAAAGAGTCGATGATTTGAGTGATCACAGAATAAGGTCCTTTTTGCTCTAGGACGAACCGTTTAGCCGCTAGAGCGATTTTAAGTTTTAGATAAAAATTAAAAATTTTTTTACTTGTATTCTTATAGAACTCGATGCGCTGATCACGAAAATCAAGTCAGTTTTGCTCTACGTCGCACCGTTTAGGCGCTAGGACGAAAAAAAGAGTCGATGATTTGAGTGATCACAGAATAAGGTCCTTTTTGCTGTAGGACGAACCGTTTAGCCGCTAGAGCGATTTTAAGTTTTAGATAAAAATATAAAAAAAATTAAAATTATTTTGAACTTGTATTCTTATAGAACTCGATGGGCTGATCACGAAAATCAAGTCAGTTTTGCTCTACGACGCACCGTTTAGACGCTAGAACGAAAAAAAGAGTCGATGATTTGAGTGATCACAGAATAAGGTCCTTTTTGCTCTAGGACGAACCGTTTAGCCGCTAGAGCGATTTTAAGTTTTAGATAAAAATTAAAAATTTTTTTACTTGTATTCTTATAGAACTCGATGCGCTGATCACGAAAATCAAGTCAGTTTTGCTCTACGTCGCACCGTTTAGGCGCTAGGACGAAAAAAAGAGTCGATGATTTGAGTGATCACAGAATAAGGTCCTTTTTGCTGTAGGACGAACCGTTTAGCCGCTAGAGCGATTTTAAGTTTTAGATAAAAATATAAAAAAAATTAAAATTATTTTGAACTTGTATTCTTATAGAACTCGATGGGCTGATCACGAAAATCAAGTCAGTTTTGCTCTACGACGCACCGTTTAGACGCTAGAACGAAAAAAAGAGTTGATGATTTAAGTGATCACAGAATAAGGTCCTTTTTGCTCTAGGACGAACCGTTTAGCCGCTGGAGCGATTTTAAGTTTTAGATAAAACTTTACAAAAATTAAAATTATTTTGAACTTGTATTCTTATAGAACTCGATGGGCTGATCACGAAAATCAAGTCAGTTTTGCTCTACGACGCACCGTTTAGGCGCTAGAACGGAAAAAAGAGTTGATGATTTGAGTGATCACAGAATAAGGTCCTTTTTGCTCTAGGACGAACCGTTTAGCCGCTAGAGCGATTTTAAGTTTTAGATAAAAATTTACAAAAATTAAAATTATTTTCAACTTGTATTCTTATAGAACTCGATGGGCTGATCACGAAAATCAAGTCAGTTTTGCTCTACGACGCACCGTTTAGGCGCTAGACCGAAAAAAAGAGTTGATGATTTGAGTGATCACAGAATAAGGTCCTTTTTGCTCTAGGACGAACCGTTTAGCCGCTAGAGCGATTTTAAGTTTTAGATAAAAATTTAAAAAAATTAAAATTATTTTGAACTTGTATTCTTATAGAACTCGATGGGCTGATCACGAAAATCAAGTCAGTTTTGCTCTACGACGCACCGTTTAGGCGCTAGAACGCATAAAAGAGTTGATGATTTGAGTGATCACAGAATAAGGTCCTTTTTGCTATAGGACGAACCGTTTAGCCGCTAGAGCGATTTTAAGTTTTAGATAAAAATTAAAAAAATTTTTACTTGTTTACTTATAGAACTCGATGCGCTGATCACGAAAATCAAGTCAGTTTTGCTCTACGACGCACCGTTTAGGCGCTAGAACGGAAAAAAGAGTCGATGATTTGAGTGATCACAGAATAAGGTCCTTTTTGCTATAGGACGAACCGTTTAGCCGCTAGAGCGATTTTAAGTTTTAGATAAAAATTTAAAAAAATTAAAATTATTTTGAACTTGTATTCTTATAGAACTCGATGGGCTGATCACGAAAATCAAGTCAGTTTTGCTCTACGACGCACCGTTTAGGCGCTAGAACGCATAAAAGAGTTGATGATTTGAGTGATCACAGAATAAGGTCCTTTTTGCTATAGGACGAACCGTTTAGCCGCTAGAGCGATTTTAAGTTTTAGATAAAAATTAAAAAAATTTTTACTTGTATACTTATAGAACTCGATGCGCTGATCACGAAAATCAAGTCAGTTTTGCTCTACGACGCACCGTTTAGGCGCTAGAACGGAAAAAAGAGTCGATGATTTGAGTGATCACAGAATAAGGTCCTTTTTGCTATAGGACGAACCGTTTAGCCGCTAGAGCGATTTTAAGTTTTAGATAAAAATTAAAAAATTTTTACTGGTATACTTATACAACTCGATGCGCTGATCACGAAAATCAAGTCAGTTTTGCTCCACGAAGCACCGTTTAGGCGCTAGAACGGAAAAAAGAGTCGATAATTTGAGTGATCACAGAATAAGGTCCTTTTTGCTCTAGGACGAACCGTTTAGCCGCTAGAGCGATTTTAAGTTTTAGATAAAAATTTACAAAAATTAAAATTATTTTGAACTTGTATTCTTATAGAACTCGATGGGCTGATCACGAAAATCAAGTCAGTTTTGCTCTACGACGCACCGTTTAGGCGCTAGAACGGAAAAAAGAGTCGATGATTTGAGTGATCACAGAATAAGGTCCTTTTTGTTCTAGGACGAACCGTTTAGCCGCTAGAGCGATTTTAAGTTTTAGATAAAAATTTACAAAAATTAAAATTATTTTGAACTTGTATTCTTATACAACTCGATGCGCTGATCACGAAAATCAAGTCAGTTTTGGTCTACGACGCACCGTTTAAACGCTAGAACGCAAAAAAGAGTTGATGATTTGAGTGATCACAGAATAAGGTCCTTTTTGCTATAGGACGAACCGTTTAGCCGCTAGAGCGATTTTAAGTTTTAGATAAAATTTAAAATTTTTTTTACTTGTTTACTTATAGAACTCGATGCGCTGATCACGAAAATCAAGTCAGTTTTGCTCTACGACGCACCGTTTAGGCGCTAGAACGGAAAAAAGAGTCGATGATTTGAGTGATTACAGAATAAGGTCCTTTTTGCTCTAGGACGAACCGTTTAGCCGCTAGAGCGATTTTAAGTTTTAGATAAAAATTTAAAAAAATTAAAATTATTTTGAACTTGTATTCTTATAGAACTCGATGGGCTGATCACGAAAATCAAGTCAGTTTTGCTCAAAGACGAGAACTGATGACTTGAGTGATCACAGAATAAGGTCCTTTTTGCTCTAGGACGAACCGTTTAGCCGCTAGAGCGATTTTAAGTTTTAGATAAAAATTTAAAAAAATTAAAATTATTTTGAACTTGTATTCTTATAGAACTCGATGGGCTGATCAAGAAAATCAAGTCAGTTTTGCTCTACGACGCACCGTTTAGGCGCTAGAATGAAAAAAAGAGTCGATGATTTTTTTTCGAACTCGATGGGCTGATCACGAAAATCAAGTCAGTTTTGCTCTACGACGCACCGTTTAGGCGCTAGAACGAAAAAAAGAGTCGATGATTTGAGTGATCACAGAATAAGGTCCTTTTTGCTCTAGGACGAACCGTTTAGCCGCTAGAGCGATTTTAAGTTTTAGATAAAAATTTACAAAAATTAAAATTATTTTGAACTTGTATTCTTATAGAACTCGATGGGCTGATCACGAAAATCAAGTCAGTTTTGCTCTACGAAGCACCGTTTAGGCGCTAAAACGGAAAAAAGAGTCGATGATTTAAGTGATCACAGAATAAGGTCCTTTTTGCTCTAGGACGAACCGTTTAGCCGCTAGAGCGATTTTAAGTTTTAGATAAAAATTTAAAAAAATTAAAATTATTTTGAACTTGTATTCTTATAGAACTCGATGGGCTGATCACGAAAATCAAGTCAGTTTTGCTCTACGACGCACCGTTTAGGCGCTAGAACAAAAAAAAGAGTTGATGATTTGAGTGATCACAGAATAAGGTCCTTTTTGCTATAGGACGAACCGTTTAGCCGCTAGAGCGATTTTAAGTTTTAGATAAAATTTAAAATTTTTTTTACTTGTATACTTATAGAACTCGATGCGCTGATCACGAAAATCAAGTCAGTTTTGCTCTACGAAGCACCGTTTAGGCGCTAGACCGAAAAAAAGAGTTGATGATTTGAGTGATCACAGAATAAGGTCCTTTTTGCTCTAGGACGAACCGTTTAGCCGCTAGAGCGATTTTAAGTTTTAGATAAAAATTTACAAAAATTAAAATTATTTTGAACTTGTATTCTTATAGAACTCGATGGGCTGATCACGAAAATCAAGTCAGTTTTGCTCTACGACGCACCGTTTAGGCGCTAGAACGAAAAAAAGAGTCGATGATTTGAGTGATCACAGAATAAGGTCCTTTTTGTTCTAGGACGAACCGTTTAGCCGCTAGAGCGATTTTAAGTTTTAGATAAAAATTTAAAAAAATTAAAATTATTTTGAACTTGTATTCTTATAGAACTCGATGGGCTGATCACGAAAATCAAGTCAGTTTTGCTCTACGACGCACCGTTTAGGCGCTAGAACCCATGAAAGAGTTGATGATTTGAGTGATCACAGAATAAGGTCCTTTTTGCTATAGGACGAACCGTTTAGCCGCTAGAGCGATTTTAAGTTTTAGATAAAAATTAAAAAAATTTTTACTTGTTTACTTATAGAACTCGATGCGCTGATCACGAAAATCAAGTCAGTTTTGCCCTACGACGCACCGTTTAGGCGCTAGAACGGAAGAAAGAGTCGATGATTTGAGTGATCACAGAATAAGGTCCTTTTTGCTATAGGACGAACCGTTTAGCCGCTAGAGCGATTTTAAGTTTTAGATAAAAATTAAAAAATTTTTACTGGTATACTTATAGAACTCGATGGGCTGATCACGAAAATCAAGTCAGTTTTGCTCTACGACACACCGTTTAGGCGCTAGAACGGAAAAAAGAGTCGATAATTTGAGTGATCACAGAATAAGGTCCTTTTTGCTCTAGGACGAACCGTTTAGCCGCTAGAGCGATTTTAAGTTTTAGATAAAAATTTAAAAAAATTAAAATTATTTTGAACTTGTATTCTTATAGAACTCGATGGGCTGATCACGAAAATCAAGTCAGTTTTGCTCTACGACGCACCGTTTAGGCGCTAGAACGCATAAAAGAGTTGATGATTTGAGTGATCACAGAATAAGGTCCTTTTTGCTATAGGACGAACCGTTTAGCCGCTAGAGCGATTTTAAGTTTTAGATAAAAATTAAAAAAATTTTTACTTGTATACTTATAGAACTCGATGCGCTGATCACGAAAATCAAGTCAGTTTTGCTCTACGACGCACCGTTTAGGCGCTAGAACGGAAAAAAGAGTCGATGATTTGAGTGATCACAGAATAAGGTCCTTTTTGCTATAGGACGAACCGTTTAGCCGCTAGAGCGATTTTAAGTTTTAGATAAAAATTAAAAAATTTTTACTGGTATACTTATAGAACTCGATGGGCTGATCACGAAAATCAAGTCAGTTTTGCTCTACGACACACCGTTTAGGCGCTAGAACGGAAAAAAGAGTCGATGATTTGAGTGATCACAGAATAAGGTCCTTTTTGCTCTAGGACGAACCGTTTAGCCGCTAGAGCGATTTTAAGTTTTAGATAAAAATTTACAAAAATTAAAATTATTTTGAACTTGTATTCTTATAGAACTCGATGGGCTGATCAAGAAAATCAAGTCAGTTTTGCTCTACGACGCACCGTTTAGGCGCTAGAACGGAAAAAAGAGTCGATGATTTGAGTGATCACAGAATAAGGTCCTTTTTGTTCTAGGACGAACCGTTTAGCCGCTAGAGCGATTTTAAGTTTTAGATAAAAATTTACAAAAATTAAAATTATTTTGAACTTGTATTCTTATACAACTCGATGCGCTGATCACGAAAATCAAGTCAGTTTTGCTCTACGACGCACCGTTTAAACGCTAGAACGCAAAAAAAAGTCGATGATTTGAGTGATCACAGAATAAGGTCCTTTTTGCTCTAGGACGAACCGTTTAGCCGCTAGAGCGATTTTAAGTTTTAGATAAAAATTTACAAAAATTAAAATTATTTTGAACTTGTATTCTAATAGAACTCAATGGGCTGATCACGAAAATCAAGTCAGTTTTGATCTACGACGCACCGTTTAGGCGCTAGAACGAAAAAAAGAACTGTAGATTTGAGTGATCTTAGAATAAGGTCCTTTTTGCTCTAGGACGAACCGTTTAGCCGCTAGAGCGATTTTAAGTTTTAGATAAAGATTTACAAAAATTAAAATTATTTTGAACTTGTATTGTTATAGAACTCGATGGGCTGATCACGAAAATCAAGTCAGTTTTGCTCTACGACGCACCGTTTAGGCGCTAGAACGGAAAAAAGAGTCGATGATTTGAGTGATCACAGAATAAGGTCCTTTTTGCTCTAGGACGAACCGTTTAGCCGCTAGAGCGATTTTAAGTTTTAGATAAAAATTTAAAAAAATTAAAATTATTTTGAACTTGTATTCTTATAGAACTCGATGGGCTGATCACGAAAATCAAGTCAGTTTTGCTCTACGACGCACCGTTTAGGCGCTAGAACGCATAAAAGAGTTGATGATTTGAGTGATCACAGAATAAGGTCCTTTTTGCTATAGGACGAACCGTTTAGCCGCTAGAGCGATTTTAAGTTTTAGATAAAAATTAAAAAAATTTTTACTTGTATACTTATAGAACTCGATGCGCTGATCACGAAAATCAAGTCAGTTTTGCTCTACGACGCACCGTTTAGGCGCTAGAACGGAAAAAAGAGTCGATGATTTGAGTGATCACAGAATAAGGTCCTTTTTGCTATAGGACGAACCGTTTAGCCGCTAGAGCGATTTTAAGTTTTAGATAAAAATTAAAAAATTTTTACTGGTATACTTATAGAACTCGATGGGCTGATCACGAAAATCAAGTCAGTTTTGCTCTACGACACACCGTTTAGGCGCTAGAACGGAAAAAAGAGTCGATGATTTGAGTGATCACAGAATAAGGTCCTTTTTGCTCTAGGACGAACCGTTTAGCCGCTAGAGCGATTTTAAGTTTTAGATAAAAATTTACAAAAATTAAAATTATTTTGAACTTGTATTCTTATAGAACTCGATGGGCTGATCAAGAAAATCAAGTCAGTTTTGCTCTACGACGCACCGTTTAGGCGCTAGAACGGAAAAAAGAGTCGATGATTTGAGTGATCACAGAATAAGGTCCTTTTTGTTCTAGGACGAACCGTTTAGCCGCTAGAGCGATTTTAAGTTTTAGATAAAAATTTACAAAAATTAAAATTATTTTGAACTTGTATTCTTATACAACTCGATGCGCTGATCACGAAAATCAAGTCAGTTTTGCTCTACGACGCACCGTTTAAACGCTAGAACGCAAAAAAAAGTCGATGATTTGAGTGATCACAGAATAAGGTCCTTTTTGCTCTAGGACGAACCGTTTAGCCGCTAGAGCGATTTTAAGTTTTAGATAAAAATTTACAAAAATTAAAATTATTTTGAACTTGTATTCTAATAGAACTCAATGGGCTGATCACGAAAATCAAGTCAGTTTTGATCTACGACGCACCGTTTAGGCGCTAGAACGAAAAAAAGAACTGTAGATTTGAGTGATCTTAGAATAAGGTCCTTTTTGCTCTAGGACGAACCGTTTAGCCGCTAGAGCGATTTTAAGTTTTAGATAAAGATTTACAAAAATTAAAATTATTTTGAACTTGTATTGTTATAGAACTCGATGGGCTGATCACGAAAATCAAGTCAGTTTTGCTCTACGACGCACCGTTTAGGCGCTAGAACGGAAAAAAGAGTCGATGATTTGAGTGATCACAGAATAAGGTCCTTTTTGCTCTAGGACGAACCGTTTAGCCGCTAGAGCGATTTTAAGTTTTAGATAAAAATTTAAAAAAATTAAAATTATTTTGAACTTGTATTCTTATAGAACTCGATGGGCTGATCACGAAAATCAAGTCAGTTTTGCTCTACGACGCACCGTTTAGGCGCTAGAACGAAAAAAAGAGTCGATGATTTGAGTGATCACAGAATAAGGTCCTTTTTGTTCTAGGACGAACCGTTTAGCCGCTAGAGCGATTTTAAGTTTTAGATAAAAATTTAAAAAAATTAAAATTATTTTGAACTTGTATTCTTATAGAACTCGATGGGCTGATCACGAAAATCAAGTCAGTTTTGCTCTACGACGCACCGTTTAGGCGCTAGAACCCATGAAAGAGTTGATGATTTGAGTGATCACAGAATAAGGTCCTTTTTGCTATAGGACGAACCGTTTAGCCGCTAGAGCGATTTTAAGTTTTAGATAAAAATTAAAAAAATTTTTACTTGTTTACTTATAGAACTCGATGCGCTGATCACGAAAATCAAGTCAGTTTTGCCCTACGACGCACCGTTTAGGCGCTAGAACGGAAGAAAGAGTCGATGATTTGAGTGATCACAGAATAAGGTCCTTTTTGCTATAGGACGAACCGTTTAGCCGCTAGAGCGATTTTAAGTTTTAGATAAAAATTAAAAAATTTTTACTGGTATACTTATAGAACTCGATGGGCTGATCACGAAAATCAAGTCAGTTTTGCTCTACGACACACCGTTTAGGCGCTAGAACGGAAAAAAGAGTCGATAATTTGAGTGATCACAGAATAAGGTCCTTTTTGCTCTAGGACGAACCGTTTAGCCGCTAGAGCGATTTTAAGTTTTAGATAAAAATTTAAAAAAATTAAAATTATTTTGAACTTGTATTCTTATAGAACTCGATGGGCTGATCACGAAAATCAAGTCAGTTTTGCTCTACGACGCACCGTTTAGGCGCTAGAACGCATAAAAGAGTTGATGATTTGAGTGATCACAGAATAAGGTCCTTTTTGCTATAGGACGAACCGTTTAGCCGCTAGAGCGATTTTAAGTTTTAGATAAAAATTAAAAAAATTTTTATTTGTATACTTATAGAACTCGATGCGCTGATCACGAAAATCAAGTCAGTTTTGCTCTACGACGCACCGTTTAGGCGCTAGAACGGAAAAAAGAGTCGATGATTTGAGTGATCACAGAATAAGGTCCTTTTTGCTATAGGACGAACCGTTTAGCCGCTAGAGCGATTTTAAGTTTTAGATAAAAATTAAAAAATTTTTACTGGTATACTTATAGAACTCGATGCGCTGATCACGAAAATCAAGTCAGTTTTGCTCCACGAAGCACCGTTTAGGCGCTAGAACGGAAAAAAGAGTCGATAATTTGAGTGATCACAGAATAAGGTCCTTTTTGCTCTAGGACGAACCGTTTAGCCGCTAGAGCGATTTTAAGTTTTAGATAAAAATTTACAAAAATTAAAATTATTTTGAACTTGTATTCTTATAGAACTCGATGGGCTGATCAAGAAAATCAAGTCAGTTTTGCTCTACGACGCACCGTTTAGGCGCTAGAACGGAAAAAAGAGTCGATGATTTGAGTGATCACAGAATAAGGTCCTTTTTGTTCTAGGACGAACCGTTTAGCCGCTAGAGCGATTTTAAGTTTTAGATAAAAATTTACAAAAATTAAAATTATTTTGAACTTGTATTCTTATACAACTCGATGCGCTGATCACGAAAATCAAGTCAGTTTTGCTCTACGACGCACCGTTTAAACGCTAGAACGCAAAAAAAAGTCGATGATTTGAGTGATCACAGAATAAGGTCCTTTTTGCTCTAGGACGAACCGTTTAGCCGCTAGAGCGATTTTAAGTTTTAGATAAAAATTTACAAAAATTAAAATTATTTTGAACTTGTATTCTAATAGAACTCAATGGGCTGATCACGAAAATCAAGTCAGTTTTGATCTACGACGCACCGTTTAGGCGCTAGAACGAAAAAAAGAACTGTAGATTTGAGTGATCTTAGAATAAGGTCCTTTTTGCTCTAGGACGAACCGTTTAGCCGCTAGAGCGATTTTAAGTTTTAGATAAAGATTTACAAAAATTAAAATTATTTTGAACTTGTATTGTTATAGAACTCGATGGGCTGATCACGAAAATCAAGTCAGTTTTGCTCTACGACGCACCGTTTAGGCGCTAGAACGGAAAAAAGAGTCGATGATTTGAGTGATCACAGAATAAGGTCCTTTTTGCTCTAGGACGAACCGTTTAGCCGCTAGAGCGATTTTAAGTTTTAGATAAAAATTTAAAAAAATTAAAATTATTTTGAACTTGTATTCTTATAGAACTCGATGGGCTGATCACGAAAATCAAGTCAGTTTTGCTCAAAGACGAGAACTGATGACTTGAGTGATCACAGAATAAGGTCCTTTTTGCTCTAGGACGAACCGTTTAGCCGCTAGAGCGATTTTAAGTTTTAGATAAAAATTTAAAAAAATTAAAATTATTTTGAACTTGTATTCTTATAGAACTCGATGGGCTGATCAAGAAAATCAAGTCAGTTTTGCTCTACGACGCACCGTTTAGGCGCTAGAATGAAAAAAAGAGTCGATGATTTTTTTTCGAACTCGATGGGCTGATCACGAAAATCAAGTCAGTTTTGCTCTACGACGCACCGTTTAGGCGCTAGAACGTGAAAAAGGTCGATGATTTGAGTGATCACAGAATAAGGTCCTTTTTGCTCTAGGACGAACCGTTTAGCCGCTAGAGCGATTTTAAGTTTTAGATAAAAATTTACAAAAATTAAAATTATTTTGAACTTGTATTCTTATAGAACTCGATGGGCTGATCACGAAAATCAAGTCAGTTTTGCTCTACGACGCACCGTTTAGGCGCTAAAACGGAAAAAAGAGTCGATGATTTGAGTGATCACAGAATAAGGTCCTTTTTGCTCTAGGACGAACCGTTTAGCCGCTAGAGCGATTTTAAGTTTTAGATAAAAATTTAAAAAAATTAAAATTATTTTGAACTTGTATTCTTATAGAACTCGATGGGCTGATCACGAAAATCAAGTCAGTTTTGCTCTACGACGCACCGTTTAGGCGCTAGAACAAAAAAAAGAGTTGATGATTTGAGTGATCACAGAATAAGGTCCTTTTTGCTATAGGACGAACCGTTTAGCCGCTAGAGCGATTTTAAGTTTTAGATAAAATTTAAAATTTTTTTTACTTGTATACTTATAGAACTCGATGCGCTGATCACGAAAATCAAGTCAGTTTTGCTCTACGAAGCACCGTTTAGGCGCTAGACCGAAAAAAAGAGTTGATGATTTGAGTGATCACAGAATAAGGTCCTTTTTGCTCTAGGACGAACCGTTTAGCCGCTAGAGCGATTTTAAGTTTTAGATAAAAATTTACAAAAATTAAAATTATTTTGAACTTGTATTCTTATAGAACTCGATGGGCTGATCACGAAAATCAAGTCAGTTTTGCTCTACGACGAGAACTGATGACTTGAGTGATCACAGAACAAGGTCCTTTTTGCTCTAGGACGAACCGTTTAGCCGCTAGAGCGATTTTAAGTTTTAGATAAAAATTTAAAAAAATTAAAATTATTTTGAACTTGTATTCTTATAGAACTCGATGGGCTGATCAAGAAAATCAAGTCAGTTTTGCTCTACGACGCACCGTTTAGGCGCTAGAACAAAAAAAAGAGTTGATGATTTGAGTGATCACAGAATAAGGTCCTTTTTGCTATAGGACGAACCGTTTAGCCGCTAGAGCGATTTTAAGTTTTAGATAAAATTTAAAATTTTTTTTACTTGTATACTTATAGAACTCGATGCGCTGATCACGAAAATCAAGTCAGTTTTGCTCTACGAAGCACCGTTTAGGCGCTAGACCGAAAAAAAGAGTTGATGATTTGAGTGATCACAGAATAAGGTCCTTTTTGCTATAGGACGAACCGTTTAGCCGCTAGAGCGATTTTAAGTTTTAGATAAAAATTTAAAAAAATTAAAATTATTTTGAACTTGTATTCTTATAGAACTCGATGGGCTGATCACGAAAATCAAGTCAGTTTTGCTCTACGACGAGAACTGATGACTTGAGTGATCACAGAATAAGGTCCTTTTTGCTCTAGGACGAACCGTTTAGCCGCTAGAGCGATTTTAAGTTTTAGATAAAAATTTACAAAAATTAAAATTATTTTGAACTTGTATTCTTATAGAACTCGATGGGCTGATCACGAAAATCAAGTCAGTTTTGCTCTACGACGAGAACTGGTGACTTGAGTGATCACAGAATAAGGTCCTTTTTGCTCTAGGACGAACCGTTTAGCCGCTAGAGCGATTTTAAGTTTTAGATAAAAATTTAAAAAAATTAAAATTATTTTGAACTTGTATTCTTATAGAACTCGATGGGCTGATCAAGAAAATCAAGTCAGTTTTGCTCTACGACGCACCGTTTAGGCGCTAGAACAAAAAAAAGAGTTGATGATTTGAGTGATCACAGAATAAGGTCCTTTTTGCTATAGGACGAACCGTTTAGCCGCTAGAGCGATTTTAAGTTTTAGATAAAAATTTAAAAAAATTAAAATTATTTTGAACTTGTATTCTTATAGAACTCGATGGGCTGATCAAGAAAATCAAGTCAGTTTTGCTCTACGACGCACCGTTTAGGCGCTAGAATGAAAAAAAGAGTCGATGATTTTTTTTCGAACTCGATGGGCTGATCACGAAAATCAAGTCAGTTTTGCTCTACGACGCACCGTTTAGGCGCTAGAACGAAAAAAAGAGTCGATGATTTGAGTGATCACAGAATAATGTCCTTTTTGCTCTAGGACCCGTTTAGCCGCTAGATCGAATTTAAGTTTTAGATAAAAATTTACAAAAATTAAAATTATTTTGAACTTGTATTCTTATAGAACTCGATGGGCTGATCACGAAAATCAAGTCAGTTTTGCTCTACGACGCACCGTTTAGGCGCTAGAACGTAAAAAAGAGTCGATGATTTGAGTGATCACAGAATAAGGTCCTTTTTGCTCTAGGACGAACCGTTTAGCCGCTAGAGCGATTTTAAGTTTTAAATAAAAATTTAAAAAAATTAAAATTATTTTGAACTTGTATTCTTATAGAACTCGATGGGCTGATCACGAAAATCAAGTCAGTTTTGCTCTACGACGCACCGTTTAGGCGCTAGAACAAAAAAAAAGAGTTGATGATTTGAGTGATCACAGAATAAGGTCCTTTTTGCTATAGGACGAACCGTTTAGCCGCTAGAGCGATTTTAAGTTTTAGATAAAATTTAAAAATTTTTTTACTTGTATTCTTATAGAACTCGATGCGCTGATCACGAAAATCAAGTCAGTTTTGCTCTACGACGCACCGTTTAGGCGCTAGAACAAAAAAAAGAGTTGATGATTTGAGTGATCACAGAATAAGGTCCTTTTTGCTATAGGACGAACCGTTTAGCCGCTAGAGCGATTTTAAGTTTTAGATAAAATTTAAAATTTTTTTTACTTGTATACTTATAGAACTCGATGCGCTGATCACGAAAATCAAGTCAGTTTTGCTCTACGAAGCACCGTTTAGGCGCTAGACCGAAAAAAAGAGTTGATGATTTGAGTGATCACAGAATAAGGTCCTTTTTGCTCTAGGACGAACCGTTTAGCCGCTAGAGCGATTTTAAGTTTTAGATAAAAATTTACAAAAATTAAAATTATTTTGAACTTGTATTCTTATAGAACTCGATGGGCTGATCACGAAAATCAAGTCAGTTTTGCTCTACGACGAGAACTGATGACTTGAGTGATCACAGAATAAGGTCCTTTTTGCTCTAGGACGAACCGTTTAGCCGCTAGAGCGATTTTAAGTTTTAGATAAAAATTTAAAAAAATTAAAATTATTTTGAACTTGTATTCTTATAGAACTCGATGGGCTGATCAAGAAAATCAAGTCAGTTTTGCTCTACGACGCACCGTTTAGGCGCTAGAATGAAAAAAAGAGTCGATGATTTTTTTTCGAACTCGATGGGCTGATCACGAAAATCAAGTCAGTTTTGCTCTACGACGCACCGTTTAGGCGCTAGAACGAAAAAAAGAGTCGATGATTTGAGTGATCACAGAATAATGTCCTTTTTGCTCTAGGACCCGTTTAGCCGCTAGATCGAATTTAAGTTTTAGATAAAAATTTACAAAAATTAAAATTATTTTGAACTTGTATTCTTATAGAACTCGATGGGCTGATCACGAAAATCAAGTCAGTTTTGCTCTACGACGCACCGTTTAGGCGCTAGAACGTAAAAAAGAGTCGATGATTTGAGTGATCACAGAATAAGGTCCTTTTTGCTCTAGGACGAACCGTTTAGCCGCTAGAGCGATTTTAAGTTTTAGATAAAAATTTAAAAAAATTAAAATTATTTTGAACTTGTATTCTTATAGAACTCGATGGGCTGATCACGAAAATCAAGTCAGTTTTGCTCTACGACGAGAACTGATGACTTGAGTGATCACAGAATAAGGTCCTTTTTGCTCTAGGACGAACCGTTTAGCCGCTAGAGCGATTTTAAGTTTTAGATAAAAATTTAAAAAAATTAAAATTATTTTGAACTTGTATTCTTATAGAACTCGATGGGCTGATCAAGAAAATCAAGTCAGTTTTGCTCTACGACGCACCGTTTAGGCGCTAGAATGAAAAAAAGAGTCGATGATTTTTTTTCGAACTCGATGGGCTGATCACGAAAATCAAGTCAGTTTTGCTCTACGACGCACCGTTTAGGCGCTAGAACGAAAAAAAGAGTCGATGATTTGAGTGATCACAGAATAATGTCCTTTTTGCTCTAGGACCCGTTTAGCCGCTAGATCGAATTTAAGTTTTAGATAAAAATTTACAAAAATTAAAATTATTTTGAACTTGTATTCTTATAGAACTCGATGGGCTGATCACGAAAATCAAGTCAGTTTTGCTCTACGACGCACCGTTTAGGCGCTAGAACGTAAAAAAGAGTCGATGATTTGAGTGATCACAGAATAAGGTCCTTTTTGCTCTAGGACGAACCGTTTAGCCGCTAGAGCGATTTTAAGTTTTAAATAAAAATTTAAAAAAATTAAAATTATTTTGAACTTGTATTCTTATAGAACTCGATGGGCTGATCACGAAAATCAAGTCAGTTTTGCTCTACGACGCACCGTTTAGGCGCTAGAACAAAAAAAAAGAGTTGATGATTTGAGTGATCACAGAATAAGGTCCTTTTTGCTATAGGACGAACCGTTTAGCCGCTAGAGCGATTTTAAGTTTTAGATAAAATTTAAAATTTTTTTTACTTGTATACTTATAGAACTCGATGCGCTGATCACGAAAATCAAGTCAGTTTTGCTCTACGAAGCACCGTTTAGGCGCTAGACCGAAAAAAAGAGTTGATGATTTGAGTGATCACAGAATAAGGTCCTTTTTGCTCTAGGACGAACCGTTTAGCCGCTAGAGCGATTTTAAGTTTTAGATAAAAATTTACAAAAATTAAAATTATTTTGAACTTGTATTCTTATAGAACTCGATGGGCTGATCACGAAAATCAAGTCAGTTTTGCTCTACGACGAGAACTGATGACTTGAGTGATCACAGAATAAGGTCCTTTTTGCTCTAGGACGAACCGTTTAGCCGCTAGAGCGATTTTAAGTTTTAGATAAAAATTTAAAAAAATTAAAATTATTTTGAACTTGTATTCTTATAGAACTCGATGGGCTGATCAAGAAAATCAAGTCAGTTTTGCTCTACGACGCACCGTTTAGGCGCTAGAATGAAAAAAAGAGTCGATGATTTTTTTTCGAACTCGATGGGCTGATCACGAAAATCAAGTCAGTTTTGCTCTACGACGCACCGTTTAGGCGCTAGAACGAAAAAAAGAGTCGATGATTTGAGTGATCACAGAATAATGTCCTTTTTGCTCTAGGACCCGTTTAGCCGCTAGATCGAATTTAAGTTTTAGATAAAAATTTACAAAAATTAAAATTATTTTGAACTTGTATTCTTATAGAACTCGATGGGCTGATCACGAAAATCAAGTCAGTTTTGCTCTACGACGAGAACTGATGACTTGAGTGATCACAGAATAAGGTCCTTTTTGCTCTAGGACGAACCGTTTAGCCGCTAGAGCGATTTTAAGTTTTAGATAAAAATTTAAAAAAATTAAAATTATTTTGAACTTGTATTCTTATAGAACTCGATGGGCTGATCAAGAAAATCAAGTCAGTTTTGCTCTACGACGCACCGTTTAGGCGCTAGAATGAAAAAAAGAGTCGATGATTTTTTTTCGAACTCGATGGGCTGATCACGAAAATCAAGTCAGTTTTGCTCTACGACGCACCGTTTAGGCGCTAGAACGAAAAAAAGAGTCGATGATTTGAGTGATCACAGAATAATGTCCTTTTTGCTCTAGGACCCGTTTAGCCGCTAGATCGAATTTAAGTTTTAGATAAAAATTTACAAAAATTAAAATTATTTTGAACTTGTATTCTTATAGAACTCGATGGGCTGATCACGAAAATCAAGTCAGTTTTGCTCTACGACGCACCGTTTAGGCGCTAGAACGTAAAAAAGAGTCGATGATTTGAGTGATCACAGAATAAGGTCCTTTTTGCTCTAGGACGAACCGTTTAGCCGCTAGAGCGATTTTAAGTTTTAGATAAAAATTTAAAAAAATTAAAATTATTTTGAACTTGTATTCTTATAGAACTCGATGGGCTGATCACGAAAATCAAGTCAGTTTTGCTCTACGACGAGAACTGATGACTTGAGTGATCACAGAATAAGGTCCTTTTTGCTCTAGGACGAACCGTTTAGCCGCTAGAGCGATTTTAAGTTTTAGATAAAAATTTAAAAAAATTAAAATTATTTTGAACTTGTATTCTTATAGAACTCGATGGGCTGATCAAGAAAATCAAGTCAGTTTTGCTCTACGACGCACCGTTTAGGCGCTAGAACAAAAAAAAGAGTTGATGATTTGAGTGATCACAGAATAAGGTCCTTTTTGCTATAGGACGAACCGTTTAGCCGCTAAAGCGATTTTAAGTTTTAGATAAAATTTAAAATTTTTTTTACTTGTTTACTTATAGAACTCGATGCGCTGATCACGAAAATCAAGTCAGTTTTGCTCTACGACGCACCGTTTAGGCGCTAGAATGAAAAAAAGAGTCGATGATTTTTTTTCGAACTCGATGGGCTGATCACGAAAATCAAGTCAGTTTTGCTCTACGACGCACCGTTTAGGCGCTAGAACGAAAAAAAGAGTCGATGATTTGAGTGATCACAGAATAATGTCCTTTTTGCTCTAGGACCCGTTTAGCCGCTAGATCGAATTTAAGTTTTAGATAAAAATTTACAAAAATTAAAATTATTTTGAACTTGTATTCTTATAGAACTCGATGGGCTGATCACGAAAATCAAGTCAGTTTTGCTCTACGACGCACCGTTTAGGCGCTAGAACGTAAAAAAGAGTCGATGATTTGAGTGATCACAGAATAAGGTCCTTTTTGCTCTAGGACGAACCGTTTAGCCGCTAGAGCGATTTTAAGTTTTAAATAAAAATTTAAAAAAATTAAAATTATTTTGAACTTGTATTCTTATAGAACTCGATGGGCTGATCACGAAAATCAAGTCAGTTTTGCTCTACGACGCACCGTTTAGGCGCTAGAACAAAAAAAAAGAGTTGATGATTTGAGTGATCACAGAATAAGGTCCTTTTTGCTATAGGACGAACCGTTTAGCCGCTAGAGCGATTTTAAGTTTTAGATAAAATTTAAAATTTTTTTTACTTGTATACTTATAGAACTCGATGCGCTGATCACGAAAATCAAGTCAGTTTTGCTCTACGAAGCACCGTTTAGGCGCTAGACCGAAAAAAAGAGTTGATGATTTGAGTGATCACAGAATAAGGTCCTTTTTGCTCTAGGACGAACCGTTTAGCCGCTAGAGCGATTTTAAGTTTTAGATAAAAATTTACAAAAATTAAAATTATTTTGAACTTGTATTCTTATAGAACTCGATGGGCTGATCACGAAAATCAAGTCAGTTTTGCTCTACGACGAGAACTGATGACTTGAGTGATCACAGAATAAGGTCCTTTTTGCTCTAGGACGAACCGTTTAGCCGCTAGAGCGATTTTAAGTTTTAGATAAAAATTTAAAAAAATTAAAATTATTTTGAACTTGTATTCTTATAGAACTCGATGGGCTGATCAAGAAAATCAAGTCAGTTTTGCTCTACGACGCACCGTTTAGGCGCTAGAATGAAAAAAAGAGTCGATGATTTTTTTTCGAACTCGATGGGCTGATCACGAAAATCAAGTCAGTTTTGCTCTACGACGCACCGTTTAGGCGCTAGAACGAAAAAAAGAGTCGATGATTTGAGTGATCACAGAATAATGTCCTTTTTGCTCTAGGACCCGTTTAGCCGCTAGATCGAATTTAAGTTTTAGATAAAAATTTACAAAAATTAAAATTATTTTGAACTTGTATTCTTATAGAACTCGATGGGCTGATCACGAAAATCAAGTCAGTTTTGCTCTACGACGCACCGTTTAGGCGCTAGAACGTAAAAAAGAGTCGATGATTTGAGTGATCACAGAATAAGGTCCTTTTTGCTCTAGGACGAACCGTTTAGCCGCTAGAGCGATTTTAAGTTTTAGATAAAAATTTAAAAAAATTAAAATTATTTTGAACTTGTATTCTTATAGAACTCGATGGGCTGATCACGAAAATCAAGTCAGTTTTGCTCTACGACGAGAACTGATGACTTGAGTGATCACAGAATAAGGTCCTTTTTGCTCTAGGACGAACCGTTTAGCCGCTAGAGCGATTTTAAGTTTTAGATAAAAATTTAAAAAAATTAAAATTATTTTGAACTTGTATTCTTATAGAACTCGATGGGCTGATCAAGAAAATCAAGTCAGTTTTGCTCTACGACGCACCGTTTAGGCGCTAGAACAAAAAAAAGAGTTGATGATTTGAGTGATCACAGAATAAGGTCCTTTTTGCTATAGGACGAACCGTTTAGCCGCTAAAGCGATTTTAAGTTTTAGATAAAATTTAAAATTTTTTTTACTTGTTTACTTATAGAACTCGATGCGCTGATCACGAAAATCAAGTCAGTTTTGCTCTACGAAGCACCGTTTAGGCGCTAGACCGAAAAAAAGAGTTGATGATTTGAGTGATCACAGAATAAGGTCCTTTTTGCTCTAGGACGAACCGTTTAGCCGCTAGAGCGATTTTAAGTTTTAGATAAAATTTAAAATTTTTTTTACTTGTATACTTATAGAACTCGATGCGCTGATCACGAAAATCAAGTCAGTTTTGCTCTACGAAGCACCGTTTAGGCGCTAGACCGAAAAAAAGAGTTGATGATTTGAGTGATCACAGAATAAGGTCCTTTTTGCTCTAGGACGAACCGTTTAGCCGCTAGAGCGATTTTAAGTTTTAGATAAAAATTTAAAAAAATTAAAATTATTTTGAACTTGTATTCTTATAGAACTCGATGGGCTGATCACGAAAATCAAGTCAGTTTTGCTCTACGACGCACCGTTTAGGCGCTAGAACGCATGAAAGAGTTGATGATTTGAGTGATCACAGAATAAGGTCCTTTTTGCTATAGGACGAACCGTTTAGCCGCTAGAGCGATTTTAAGTTTTAGATAAAATTTAAAAATTTTTTTACTTGTATTCTTATAGAACTCGATGCGCTGATCACGAAAATCAAGTCAGTTTTGCTCTACGACGCACCGTTTAGGCGCTAGAACAAAAAAAAGAGTTGATGATTTGAGTGATCACAGAATAAGGTCCTTTTTGCTATAGGACGAACCGTTTAGCCGCTAGAGCGATTTTAAGTTTTAGATAAAATTTAAAATTTTTTTTACTTGTATACTTATAGAACTCGATGCGCTGATCACGAAAATCAAGTCAGTTTTGCTCTACGAAGCACCGTTTAGGCGCTAGACCGAAAAAAAGAGTTGATGATTTGAGTGATCACAGAATAAGGTCCTTTTTGCTCTAGGACGAACCGTTTAGCCGCTAGAGCGATTTTAAGTTTTAGATAAAAATTTACAAAAATTAAAATTATTTTGAACTTGTATTCTTATAGAACTCGATGGGCTGATCACGAAAATCAAGTCAGTTTTGCTCTACGACTAGAACTGATGACTTGAGTGATCACAGAATAAGGTCCTTTTTGCTCTAGGACGAACCGTTTAGCCGCTAGAGCGATTTTAAGTTTTAGATAAAAATTTAAAAAAATTAAAATTATTTTGAACTTGTATTCTTATAGAACTCGATGGGCTGATCAAGAAAATCAAGTCAGTTTTGCTCTACGACGCACCGTTTAGGCGCTAGAACAAAAAAAAGAGTTGATGATTTGAGTGATCACAGAATAAGGTCCTTTTTGCTATAGGACGAACCGTTTAGCCGCTAAAGCGATTTTAAGTTTTAGATAAAATTTAAAATTTTTTTTACTTGTTTACTTATAGAACTCGATGCGCTGATCACGAAAATCAAGTCAGTTTTGCTCTACGAAGCACCGTTTAGGCGCTAGACCGAAAAAAAGAGTTGATGATTTGAGTGATCACAGAATAAGGTCCTTTTTGCTCTAGGACGAACCGTTTAGCCGCTAGAGCGATTTTAAGTTTTAGATAAAATTTAAAATTTTTTTTACTTGTATACTTATAGAACTCGATGCGCTGATCACGAAAATCAAGTCAGTTTTGCTCTACGAAGCACCGTTTAGGCGCTAGACCGAAAAAAAGAGTTGATGATTTGAGTGATCACAGAATAAGGTCCTTTTTGCTCTAGGACGAACCGTTTAGCCGCTAGAGCGATTTTAAGTTTTAGATAAAAATTTAAAAAAATTAAAATTATTTTGAACTTGTATTCTTATAGAACTCGATGGGCTGATCACGAAAATCAAGTCAGTTTTGCTCTACGACGCACCGTTTAGGCGCTAGAACGCATGAAAGAGTTGATGATTTGAGTGATCACAGAATAAGGTCCTTTTTGCTATAGGACGAACCGTTTAGCCGCTAGAGCGATTTTAAGTTTTAGATAAAATTTAAAAAATTTTTTACTTGTATTCTTATAGAACTCGATGCGCTGATCACGAAAATCAAGTCAGTTTTGCTCTACGACGCACCGTTTAGGCGCTAGAACAAAAAAAAGAGTTGATGATTTGAGTGATCACAGAATAAGGTCCTTTTTGCTATAGGACGAACCGTTTAGCCGCTAGAGCGATTTTAAGTTTTAGATAAAATTTAAAATTTTTTTTACTTGTATACTTATAGAACTCGATGCGCTGATCACGAAAATCAAGTCAGTTTTGCTCTACGAAGCACCGTTTAGGCGCTAGACCGAAAAAAAGAGTTGATGATTTGAGTGATCACAGAATAAGGTCCTTTTTGCTCTAGGACGAACCGTTTAGCCGCTAGAGCGATTTTAAGTTTTAGATAAAAATTTACAAAAATTAAAATTATTTTGAACTTGTATTCTTATAGAACTCGATGGGCTGATCACGAAAATCAAGTCAGTTTTGCTCTACGACGAGAACTGATGACTTGAGTGATCACAGAATAAGGTCCTTTTTGCTCTAGGACGAACCGTTTAGCCGCTAGAGCGATTTTAAGTTTTAGATAAAAATTTAAAAAAATTAAAATTATTTTGAACTTGTATTCTTATAGAACTCGATGGGCTGATCAAGAAAATCAAGTCAGTTTTGCTCTACGACGCACCGTTTAGGCGCTAGAACAAAAAAAAGAGTTGATGATTTGAGTGATCACAGAATAAGGTCCTTTTTGCTATAGGACGAACCGTTTAGCCGCTAAAGCGATTTTAAGTTTTAGATAAAATTTAAAATTTTTTTTACTTGTTCACTTATAGAACTCGATGCGCTGATCACGAAAATCAAGTCAGTTTTGCTCTACGAAGCACCGTTTAGGCGCTAGACCGAAAAAAAGAGTTGATGATTTGAGTGATCACAGAATAAGGTCCTTTTTGCTCTAGGACGAACCGTTTAGCCGCTAGAGCGATTTTAAGTTTTAGATAAAAATTTACAAAAATTAAAATTATTTTGAACTTGTATTCTTATAGAACTCGATGGGCTGATCACGAAAATCAAGTCAGTTTTGCTCTACGACGATAACTGATGACTTGAGTGATCACAGAATAAGGTCCTTTTTGCTCTAGGACGAACCGTTTAGCCGCTAGAGCGATTTTAAGTTTTAGATAAAAATTTAAAAAAATTAAAATTATTTTGAACTTGTATTCTTATAGAACTCGATGGGCTGATCAAGAAAATCAAGTCAGTTTTGCTCTACGACGCACCGTTTAGGCGCTAGAACAAAAAAAAGAGTTGATGATTTGAGTGATCACAGAATAAGGTCCTTTTTGCTATAGGACGAACCGTTTAGCCGCTAGAGCGATTTTAAGTTTTAGATAAAATTTAAAATTTTTTTTACTTGTTTACTTATAGAACTCGATGCGCTGATCACGAAAATCAAGTCAGTTTTGCTCTACGAAGCACCGTTTAGGCGCTAGACCGAAAAAAAGAGTTGATGAATTGAGTGATCACAGAATAAGGTCCTTTTTGCTCTAGGACGAACCGTTTAGCCGCTAGAGCGATTTTAAGTTTTAGATAAAAATTTACAAAAATTAAAATTATTTTGAACTTGTATTCTTATAGAACTCGATGGGCTGATCACGAAAATCAAGTCAGTTTTGCTCTACGACGAGAACTGATGACTTGAGTGATCACAGAATAAGGTCCTTTTTGCTCTAGGACGAACCGTTTAGCCGCTAGAGCGATTTTAAGTTTTAGATAAAAATTTAAAAAAATTAAAATTATTTTGAACTTGTATTCTTATAGAACTCGATGGGCTGATCAAGAAAATCAAGTCAGTTTTGCTCTACGACGCACCGTTTAGGCGCTAGAACAAAAAAAAGAGTTGATGATTTGAGTGATCACAGAATAAGGTCCTTTTTGCTATAGGACGAACCGTTTAGCCGCTAGAGCGATTTTAAGTTTTAGATAAAATTTAAAAAATTTTTTACTTGTTTACTTATAGAACTCGATGCGCTGATCACGAAAATCAAGTCAGTTTTGCTCTACGAAGCACCGTTTAGGCGCTAGACCGAAAAAAAGAGTTGATGATTTGAGTGATCACAGAATAAGGTCCTTTTTGCTCTAGGACGAACCGTTTAGCCGCTAGAGCGATTTTAAGTTTTAGATAAAAATTTAAAAAAATTAAAATTATTTTGAACTTGTATTCTTATAGAACTCGATGGGCTGATCACGAAAATCAAGTCAGTTTTGCTCTACGACGCACCGTTTAGGCGCTAGAACGAAAAAAAGAGTCGATGATTTGAGTGATCACAGAATAAGGTCCTTTTTGTTCTAGGACGAACCGTTTAGCCGCTAGAGCGATTTTAAGTTTTAGATAAAAATTTAAAAAAATTAAAATTATTTTGAACTTGTATTCTTATAGAACTCGATGGGCTGATCACGAAAATCAAGTCAGTTTTGCTCTACGACGCACCGTTTAGGCGCTAGAACCCATGAAAGAGTTGATGATTTGAGTGATCACAGAATAAGGTCCTTTTTGCTATAGGACGAACCGTTTAGCCGCTAGAGCGATTTTAAGTTTTAGATAAAAATTAAAAAAATTTTTACTTGTTTACTTATAGAACTCGATGCGCTGATCACGAAAATCAAGTCAGTTTTGCCCTACGACGCACCGTTTAGGCGCTAGAACGGAAGAAAGAGTCGATGATTTGAGTGATCACAGAATAAGGTCCTTTTTGCTATAGGACGAACCGTTTAGCCGCTAGAGCGATTTTAAGTTTTAGATAAAAATTAAAAAATTTTTACTGGTATACTTATAGAACTCGATGGGCTGATCACGAAAATCAAGTCAGTTTTGCTCTACGACGCACCGTTTAGGCGCTAGAACGGAAAAAAGAGTCGATGATTTGAGTGATCACAGAATAAGGTCCTTTTTGTTCTAGGACGAACCGTTTAGCCGCTAGAGCGATTTTAAGTTTTAGATAAAAATTTACAAAAATTAAAATTATTTTGAACTTGTATTCTTATACAACTCGATGCGCTGATCACGAAAATCAAGTCAGTTTTGCTCTACGACGCACCGTTTAAACGCTAGAACGCAAAAAAAAGTCGATGATTTGAGTGATCACAGAATAAGGTCCTTTTTGCTCTAGGACGAACCGTTTAGCCGCTAGAGCGATTTTAAGTTTTAGATAAAAATTTACAAAAATTAAAATTATTTTGAACTTGTATTCTAATAGAACTCAATGGGCTGATCACGAAAATCAAGTCAGTTTTGATCTACGACGCACCGTTTAGGCGCTAGAACGAAAAAAAGAACTGTAGATTTGAGTGATCTTAGAATAAGGTCCTTTTTGCTCTAGGACGAACCGTTTAGCCGCTAGAGCGATTTTAAGTTTTAGATAAAGATTTACAAAAATTAAAATTATTTTGAACTTGTATTGTTATAGAACTCGATGGGCTGATCACGAAAATCAAGTCAGTTTTGCTCTACGACGCACCGTTTAGGCGCTAGAACGGAAAAAAGAGTCGATGATTTGAGTGATCACAGAATAAGGTCCTTTTTGCTCTAGGACGAACCGTTTAGCCGCTAGAGCGATTTTAAGTTTTAGATAAAAATTTAAAAAAATTAAAATTATTTTGAACTTGTATTCTTATAGAACTCGATGGGCTGATCACGAAAATCAAGTCAGTTTTGCTCAAAGACGAGAACTGATGACTTGAGTGATCACAGAATAAGGTCCTTTTTGCTCTAGGACGAACCGTTTAGCCGCTAGAGCGATTTTAAGTTTTAGATAAAAATTTAAAAAAATTAAAATTATTTTGAACTTGTATTCTTATAGAACTCGATGGGCTGATCAAGAAAATCAAGTCAGTTTTGCTCTACGACGCACCGTTTAGGCGCTAGAATGAAAAAAAGAGTCGATGATTTTTTTTCGAACTCGATGGGCTGATCACGAAAATCAAGTCAGTTTTGCTCTACGACGCACCGTTTAGGCGCTAGAACGTGAAAAAGGTCGATGATTTGAGTGATCACAGAATAAGGTCCTTTTTGCTCTAGGACGAACCGTTTAGCCGCTAGAGCGATTTTAAGTTTTAGATAAAAATTTACAAAAATTAAAATTATTTTGAACTTGTATTCTTATAGAACTCGATGGGCTGATCACGAAAATCAAGTCAGTTTTGCTCTACGACGCACCGTTTAGGCGCTAAAACGGAAAAAAGAGTCGATGATTTGAGTGATCACAGAATAAGGTCCTTTTTGCTCTAGGACGAACCGTTTAGCCGCTAGAGCGATTTTAAGTTTTAGATAAAAATTTAAAAAAATTAAAATTATTTTGAACTTGTATTCTTATAGAACTCGATGGGCTGATCACGAAAATCAAGTCAGTTTTGCTCTACGACGCACCGTTTAGGCGCTAGAACAAAAAAAAGAGTTGATGATTTGAGTGATCACAGAATAAGGTCCTTTTTGCTATAGGACGAACCGTTTAGCCGCTAGAGCGATTTTAAGTTTTAGATAAAATTTAAAATTTTTTTTACTTGTATACTTATAGAACTCGATGCGCTGATCACGAAAATCAAGTCAGTTTTGCTCTACGAAGCACCGTTTAGGCGCTAGACCGAAAAAAAGAGTTGATGATTTGAGTGATCACAGAATAAGGTCCTTTTTGCTCTAGGACGAACCGTTTAGCCGCTAGAGCGATTTTAAGTTTTAGATAAAAATTTACAAAAATTAAAATTATTTTGAACTTGTATTCTTATAGAACTCGATGGGCTGATCACGAAAATCAAGTCAGTTTTGCTCTACGACGAGAACTGATGACTTGAGTGATCACAGAACAAGGTCCTTTTTGCTCTAGGACGAACCGTTTAGCCGCTAGAGCGATTTTAAGTTTTAGATAAAAATTTAAAAAAATTAAAATTATTTTGAACTTGTATTCTTATAGAACTCGATGGGCTGATCAAGAAAATCAAGTCAGTTTTGCTCTACGACGCACCGTTTAGGCGCTAGAACAAAAAAAAGAGTTGATGATTTGAGTGATCACAGAATAAGGTCCTTTTTGCTATAGGACGAACCGTTTAGCCGCTAGAGCGATTTTAAGTTTTAGATAAAATTTAAAATTTTTTTTACTTGTATACTTATAGAACTCGATGCGCTGATCACGAAAATCAAGTCAGTTTTGCTCTACGAAGCACCGTTTAGGCGCTAGACCGAAAAAAAGAGTCGATGATTTGAGTGATCACAGAATAAGGTCCTTTTTGCTATAGGACGAACCGTTTAGCCGCTAGAATGAAAAAAAGAGTCGATGATTTTTTTTCGAACTCGATGGGCTGATCACGAAAATCAAGTCAGTTTTGCTCTACGACGCACCGTTTAGGCGCTAGAACGAAAAAAAGAGTCGATGATTTGAGTGATCACAGAATAATGTCCTTTTTGCTCTAGGACCCGTTTAGCCGCTAGATCGAATTTAAGTTTTAGATAAAAATTTACAAAAATTAAAATTATTTTGAACTTGTATTCTTATAGAACTCGATGGGCTGATCACGAAAATCAAGTCAGTTTTGCTCTACGACGCACCGTTTAGGCGCTAGAACGTAAAAAAGAGTCGATGATTTGAGTGATCACAGAATAAGGTCCTTTTTGCTCTAGGACGAACCGTTTAGCCGCTAGAGCGATTTTAAGTTTTAGATAAAAATTTAAAAAAATTAAAATTATTTTGAACTTGTATTCTTATAGAACTCGATGGGCTGATCACGAAAATCAAGTCAGTTTTGCTCTACGACGAGAACTGATGACTTGAGTGATCACAGAATAAGGTCCTTTTTGCTCTAGGACGAACCGTTTAGCCGCTAGAGCGATTTTAAGTTTTAGATAAAAATTTAAAAAAATTAAAATTATTTTGAACTTGTATTCTTATAGAACTCGATGGGCTGATCAAGAAAATCAAGTCAGTTTTGCTCTACGACGCACCGTTTAGGCGCTAGAACAAAAAAAAGAGTTGATGATTTGAGTGATCACAGAATAAGGTCCTTTTTGCTATAGGACGAACCGTTTAGCCGCTAAAGCGATTTTAAGTTTTAGATAAAATTTAAAATTTTTTTTACTTGTTTACTTATAGAACTCGATGCGCTGATCACGAAAATCAAGTCAGTTTTGCTCTACGACGCACCGTTTAGGCGCTAGAATGAAAAAAAGAGTCGATGATTTTTTTTCGAACTCGATGGGCTGATCACGAAAATCAAGTCAGTTTTGCTCTACGACGCACCGTTTAGGCGCTAGAACGAAAAAAAGAGTCGATGATTTGAGTGATCACAGAATAATGTCCTTTTTGCTCTAGGACCCGTTTAGCCGCTAGATCGAATTTAAGTTTTAGATAAAAATTTACAAAAATTAAAATTATTTTGAACTTGTATTCTTATAGAACTCGATGGGCTGATCACGAAAATCAAGTCAGTTTTGCTCTACGACGCACCGTTTAGGCGCTAGAACGTAAAAAAGAGTCGATGATTTGAGTGATCACAGAATAAGGTCCTTTTTGCTCTAGGACGAACCGTTTAGCCGCTAGAGCGATTTTAAGTTTTAAATAAAAATTTAAAAAAATTAAAATTATTTTGAACTTGTATTCTTATAGAACTCGATGGGCTGATCACGAAAATCAAGTCAGTTTTGCTCTACGACGCACCGTTTAGGCGCTAGAACAAAAAAAAAGAGTTGATGATTTGAGTGATCACAGAATAAGGTCCTTTTTGCTATAGGACGAACCGTTTAGCCGCTAGAGCGATTTTAAGTTTTAGATAAAATTTAAAATTTTTTTTACTTGTATACTTATAGAACTCGATGCGCTGATCACGAAAATCAAGTCAGTTTTGCTCTACGAAGCACCGTTTAGGCGCTAGACCGAAAAAAAGAGTTGATGATTTGAGTGATCACAGAATAAGGTCCTTTTTGCTCTAGGACGAACCGTTTAGCCGCTAGAGCGATTTTAAGTTTTAGATAAAAATTTACAAAAATTAAAATTATTTTGAACTTGTATTCTTATAGAACTCGATGGGCTGATCACGAAAATCAAGTCAGTTTTGCTCTACGACGAGAACTGATGACTTGAGTGATCACAGAATAAGGTCCTTTTTGCTCTAGGACGAACCGTTTAGCCGCTAGAGCGATTTTAAGTTTTAGATAAAAATTTAAAAAAATTAAAATTATTTTGAACTTGTATTCTTATAGAACTCGATGGGCTGATCAAGAAAATCAAGTCAGTTTTGCTCTACGACGCACCGTTTAGGCGCTAGAATGAAAAAAAGAGTCGATGATTTTTTTTCGAACTCGATGGGCTGATCACGAAAATCAAGTCAGTTTTGCTCTACGACGCACCGTTTAGGCGCTAGAACGAAAAAAAGAGTCGATGATTTGAGTGATCACAGAATAATGTCCTTTTTGCTCTAGGACCCGTTTAGCCGCTAGATCGAATTTAAGTTTTAGATAAAAATTTACAAAAATTAAAATTATTTTGAACTTGTATTCTTATAGAACTCGATGGGCTGATCACGAAAATCAAGTCAGTTTTGCTCTACGACGCACCGTTTAGGCGCTAGAACGTAAAAAAGAGTCGATGATTTGAGTGATCACAGAATAAGGTCCTTTTTGCTCTAGGACGAACCGTTTAGCCGCTAGAGCGATTTTAAGTTTTAGATAAAAATTTAAAAAAATTAAAATTATTTTGAACTTGTATTCTTATAGAACTCGATGGGCTGATCACGAAAATCAAGTCAGTTTTGCTCTACGACGAGAACTGATGACTTGAGTGATCACAGAATAAGGTCCTTTTTGCTCTAGGACGAACCGTTTAGCCGCTAGAGCGATTTTAAGTTTTAGATAAAAATTTAAAAAAATTAAAATTATTTTGAACTTGTATTCTTATAGAACTCGATGGGCTGATCAAGAAAATCAAGTCAGTTTTGCTCTACGACGCACCGTTTAGGCGCTAGAACAAAAAAAAGAGTTGATGATTTGAGTGATCACAGAATAAGGTCCTTTTTGCTATAGGACGAACCGTTTAGCCGCTAAAGCGATTTTAAGTTTTAGATAAAATTTAAAATTTTTTTTACTTGTTTACTTATAGAACTCGATGCGCTGATCACGAAAATCAAGTCAGTTTTGCTCTACGAAGCACCGTTTAGGCGCTAGACCGAAAAAAAGAGTTGATGATTTGAGTGATCACAGAATAAGGTCCTTTTTGCTCTAGGACGAACCGTTTAGCCGCTAGAGCGATTTTAAGTTTTAGATAAAATTTAAAATTTTTTTTACTTGTATACTTATAGAACTCGATGCGCTGATCACGAAAATCAAGTCAGTTTTGCTCTACGAAGCACCGTTTAGGCGCTAGACCGAAAAAAAGAGTTGATGATTTGAGTGATCACAGAATAAGGTCCTTTTTGCTCTAGGACGAACCGTTTAGCCGCTAGAGCGATTTTAAGTTTTAGATAAAAATTTAAAAAAATTAAAATTATTTTGAACTTGTATTCTTATAGAACTCGATGGGCTGATCACGAAAATCAAGTCAGTTTTGCTCTACGACGCACCGTTTAGGCGCTAGAACGCATGAAAGAGTTGATGATTTGAGTGATCACAGAATAAGGTCCTTTTTGCTATAGGACGAACCGTTTAGCCGCTAGAGCGATTTTAAGTTTTAGATAAAATTTAAAAATTTTTTTACTTGTATTCTTATAGAACTCGATGCGCTGATCACGAAAATCAAGTCAGTTTTGCTCTACGACGCACCGTTTAGGCGCTAGAACAAAAAAAAGAGTTGATGATTTGAGTGATCACAGAATAAGGTCCTTTTTGCTATAGGACGAACCGTTTAGCCGCTAGAGCGATTTTAAGTTTTAGATAAAATTTAAAATTTTTTTTACTTGTATACTTATAGAACTCGATGCGCTGATCACGAAAATCAAGTCAGTTTTGCTCTACGAAGCACCGTTTAGGCGCTAGACCGAAAAAAAGAGTTGATGATTTGAGTGATCACAGAATAAGGTCCTTTTTGCTCTAGGACGAACCGTTTAGCCGCTAGAGCGATTTTAAGTTTTAGATAAAAATTTACAAAAATTAAAATTATTTTGAACTTGTATTCTTATAGAACTCGATGGGCTGATCACGAAAATCAAGTCAGTTTTGCTCTACGACGAGAACTGATGACTTGAGTGATCACAGAATAAGGTCCTTTTTGCTCTAGGACGAACCGTTTAGCCGCTAGAGCGATTTTAAGTTTTAGATAAAAATTTAAAAAAATTAAAATTATTTTGAACTTGTATTCTTATAGAACTCGATGGGCTGATCAAGAAAATCAAGTCAGTTTTGCTCTACGACGCACCGTTTAGGCGCTAGAACAAAAAAAAGAGTTGATGATTTGAGTGATCACAGAATAAGGTCCTTTTTGCTATAGGACGAACCGTTTAGCCGCTAAAGCGATTTTAAGTTTTAGATAAAATTTAAAATTTTTTTTACTTGTTTACTTATAGAACTCGATGCGCTGATCACGAAAATCAAGTCAGTTTTGCTCTACGAAGCACCGTTTAGGCGCTAGACCGAAAAAAAGAGTTGATGATTTGAGTGATCACAGAATAAGGTCCTTTTTGCTCTAGGACGAACCGTTTAGCCGCTAGAGCGATTTTAAGTTTTAGATAAAATTTAAAATTTTTTTTACTTGTATACTTATAGAACTCGATGCGCTGATCACGAAAATCAAGTCAGTTTTGCTCTACGAAGCACCGTTTAGGCGCTAGACCGAAAAAAAGAGTTGATGATTTGAGTGATCACAGAATAAGGTCCTTTTTGCTCTAGGACGAACCGTTTAGCCGCTAGAGCGATTTTAAGTTTTAGATAAAAATTTAAAAAAATTAAAATTATTTTGAACTTGTATTCTTATAGAACTCGATGGGCTGATCACGAAAATCAAGTCAGTTTTGCTCTACGACGCACCGTTTAGGCGCTAGAACGCATGAAAGAGTTGATGATTTGAGTGATCACAGAATAAGGTCCTTTTTGCTATAGGACGAACCGTTTAGCCGCTAGAGCGATTTTAAGTTTTAGATAAAATTTAAAAATTTTTTTACTTGTATTCTTATAGAACTCGATGCGCTGATCACGAAAATCAAGTCAGTTTTGCTCTACGACGCACCGTTTAGGCGCTAGAACAAAAAAAAGAGTTGATGATTTGAGTGATCACAGAATAAGGTCCTTTTTGCTATAGGACGAACCGTTTAGCCGCTAGAGCGATTTTAAGTTTTAGATAAAATTTAAAATTTTTTTTACTTGTATACTTATAGAACTCGATGCGCTGATCACGAAAATCAAGTCAGTTTTGCTCTACGAAGCACCGTTTAGGCGCTAGACCGAAAAAAAGAGTTGATGATTTGAGTGATCACAGAATAAGGTCCTTTTTGCTCTAGGACGAACCGTTTAGCCGCTAGAGCGATTTTAAGTTTTAGATAAAAATTTACAAAAATTAAAATTATTTTGAACTTGTATTCTTATAGAACTCGATGGGCTGATCACGAAAATCAAGTCAGTTTTGCTCTACGACGAGAACTGATGACTTGAGTGATCACAGAATAAGGTCCTTTTTGCTCTAGGACGAACCGTTTAGCCGCTAGAGCGATTTTAAGTTTTAGATAAAAATTTAAAAAAATTAAAATTATTTTGAACTTGTATTCTTATAGAACTCGATGGGCTGATCAAGAAAATCAAGTCAGTTTTGCTCTACGACGCACCGTTTAGGCGCTAGAACAAAAAAAAGAGTTGATGATTTGAGTGATCACAGAATAAGGTCCTTTTTGCTATAGGACGAACCGTTTAGCCGCTAAAGCGATTTTAAGTTTTAGATAAAATTTAAAATTTTTTTTACTTGTTTACTTATAGAACTCGATGCGCTGATCACGAAAATCAAGTCAGTTTTGCTCTACGAAGCACCGTTTAGGCGCTAGACCGAAAAAAAGAGTTGATGATTTGAGTGATCACAGAATAAGGTCCTTTTTGCTCTAGGACGAACCGTTTAGCCGCTAGAGCGATTTTAAGTTTTAGATAAAATTTAAAATTTTTTTTACTTGTATACTTATAGAACTCGATGCGCTGATCACGAAAATCAAGTCAGTTTTGCTCTACGAAGCACCGTTTAGGCGCTAGACCGAAAAAAAGAGTTGATGATTTGAGTGATCACAGAATAAGGTCCTTTTTGCTCTAGGACGAACCGTTTAGCCGCTAGAGCGATTTTAAGTTTTAGATAAAAATTTAAAAAAATTAAAATTATTTTGAACTTGTATTCTTATAGAACTCGATGGGCTGATCACGAAAATCAAGTCAGTTTTGCTCTACGACGCACCGTTTAGGCGCTAGAACGCATGAAAGAGTTGATGATTTGAGTGATCACAGAATAAGGTCCTTTTTGCTATAGGACGAACCGTTTAGCCGCTAGAGCGATTTTAAGTTTTAGATAAAATTTAAAAATTTTTTTACTTGTATTCTTATAGAACTCGATGCGCTGATCACGAAAATCAAGTCAGTTTTGCTCTACGACGCACCGTTTAGGCGCTAGAACAAAAAAAAGAGTTGATGATTTGAGTGATCACAGAATAAGGTCCTTTTTGCTATAGGACGAACCGTTTAGCCGCTAGAGCGATTTTAAGTTTTAGATAAAATTTAAAATTTTTTTTACTTGTATACTTATAGAACTCGATGCGCTGATCACGAAAATCAAGTCAGTTTTGCTCTACGAAGCACCGTTTAGGCGCTAGACCGAAAAAAAGAGTTGATGATTTGAGTGATCACAGAATAAGGTCCTTTTTGCTCTAGGACGAACCGTTTAGCCGCTAGAGCGATTTTAAGTTTTAGATAAAAATTTACAAAAATTAAAATTATTTTGAACTTGTATTCTTATAGAACTCGATGGGCTGATCACGAAAATCAAGTCAGTTTTGCTCTACGACGAGAACTGATGACTTGAGTGATCACAGAATAAGGTCCTTTTTGCTCTAGGACGAACCGTTTAGCCGCTAGAGCGATTTTAAGTTTTAGATAAAAATTTAAAAAAATTAAAATTATTTTGAACTTGTATTCTTATAGAACTCGATGGGCTGATCAAGAAAATCAAGTCAGTTTTGCTCTACGACGCACCGTTTAGGCGCTAGAACAAAAAAAAAGAGTTGATGATTTGAGTGATCACAGAATAAGGTCCTTTTTGCTATAGGACGAACCGTTTAGCCGCTAAAGCGATTTTAAGTTTTAGATAAAATTTAAAATTTTTTTTACTTGTTTACTTATAGAACTCGATGCGCTGATCACGAAAATCAAGTCAGTTTTGCTCTACGAAGCACCGTTTAGGCGCTAGACCGAAAAAAAGAGTTGATGATTTGAGTGATCACAGAATAAGGTCCTTTTTGCTCTAGGACGAACCGTTTAGCCGCTAGAGCGATTTTAAGTTTTAGATAAAAATTTACAAAAATTAAAATTATTTTGAACTTGTATTCTTATAGAACTCGATGGGCTGATCACGAAAATCAAGTCAGTTTTGCTCTACGACGAGAACTGATGACTTGAGTGATCACAGAATAAGGTCCTTTTTGCTCTAGGACGAACCGTTTAGCCGCTAGAGCGATTTTAAGTTTTAGATAAAAATTTAAAAAAATTAAAATTATTTTGAACTTGTATTCTTATAGAACTCGATGGGCTGATCAAGAAAATCAAGTCAGTTTTGCTCTACGACGCACCGTTTAGGCGCTAGAACAAAAAAAAGAGTTGATGATTTGAGTGATCACAGAATAAGGTCCTTTTTGCTATAGGACGAACCGTTTAGCCGCTAAAGCGATTTTAAGTTTTAGATAAAATTTAAAATTTTTTTTACTTGTTTACTTATAGAACTCGATGCGCTGATCACGAAAATCAAGTCAGTTTTGCTCTACGAAGCACCGTTTAGGCGCTAGACCGAAAAAAAGAGTTGATGATTTGAGTGATCACAGAATAAGGTCCTTTTTGCTCTAGGACGAACCGTTTAGCCGCTAGAGCGATTTTAAGTTTTAGATAAAAATTTACAAAAATTAAAATTATTTTGAACTTGTATTCTTATAGAACTCGATGGGCTGATCACGAAAATCAAGTCAGTTTTGCTCTACGACGATAACTGATGACTTGAGTGATCACAGAATAAGGTCCTTTTTGCTCTAGGACGAACCGTTTAGCCGCTAGAGCGATTTTAAGTTTTAGATAAAAATTTAAAAAAATTAAAATTATTTTGAACTTGTATTCTTATAGAACTCGATGGGCTGATCAAGAAAATCAAGTCAGTTTTGCTCTACGACGCACCGTTTAGGCGCTAGAACAAAAAAAAGAGTTGATGATTTGAGTGATCACAGAATAAGGTCCTTTTTGCTATAGGACGAACCGTTTAGCCGCTAGAGCGATTTTAAGTTTTAGATAAAATTTAAAATTTTTTTTACTTGTTTACTTATAGAACTCGATGCGCTGATCACGAAAATCAAGTCAGTTTTGCTCTACGAAGCACCGTTTAGGCGCTAGACCGAAAAAAAGAGTTGATGAATTGAGTGATCACAGAATAAGGTCCTTTTTGCTCTAGGACGAACCGTTTAGCCGCTAGAGCGATTTTAAGTTTTAGATAAAAATTTACAAAAATTAAAATTATTTTGAACTTGTATTCTTATAGAACTCGATGGGCTGATCACGAAAATCAAGTCAGTTTTGCTCTACGACGAGAACTGATGACTTGAGTGATCACAGAATAAGGTCCTTTTTGCTCTAGGACGAACCGTTTAGCCGCTAGAGCGATTTTAAGTTTTAGATAAAAATTTAAAAAAATTAAAATTATTTTGAACTTGTATTCTTATAGAACTCGATGGGCTGATCAAGAAAATCAAGTCAGTTTTGCTCTACGACGCACCGTTTAGGCGCTAGAACAAAAAAAAGAGTTGATGATTTGAGTGATCACAGAATAAGGTCCTTTTTGCTATAGGACGAACCGTTTAGCCGCTAGAGCGATTTTAAGTTTTAGATAAAATTTAAAATTTTTTTAACTTGTTTACTTATAGAACTCCATGCGCTGATCACGAAAATCAAGTCAGTTTTGCTCTACGAAGCACCGTTTAGGCGCTAGACCGAAAAAAAGAGTTGATGATTTGAGTGATCACAGAATAAGGTCCTTTTTGCTCTAGGACGAACCGTTTAGCCGCTAGAGCGATTTTAAGTTTTAGATAAAAATTTACAAAAATTAAAATTATTTTGAACTTGTATTCTTATAGAACTCGATGGGCTGATCACGAAAATCAAGTCAGTTTTGCTCTACGACGAGAACTGATGACTTGAGTGATCACAGAATAAGGTCCTTTTTGCTCTAGGACGAACCGTTTAGCCGCTAGAGCGATTTTAAGTTTTAGATAAAAATTTAAAAAAATTAAAATTATTTTGAACTTGTATTCTTATAGAACTCGATGGGCTGATCAAGAAAATCAAGTCAGTTTTGCTCTACGACGCACCGTTTAGGCGCTAGAACAAAAAAAAGAGTTGATGATTTGAGTGATCACAGAATAAGGTCCTTTTTGCTATAGGACGAACCGTTTAGCCGCTAGAGCGATTTTAAGTTTTAGATAAAATTTAAAAAATTTTTTACTTGTTTACTTATAGAACTCGATGCGCTGATCACGAAAATCAAGTCAGTTTTGCTCTACGAAGCACCGTTTAGGCGCTAGACCGAAAAAAAGAGTTGATGATTTGAGTGATCACAGAATAAGGTCCTTTTTGCTCTAGGACGAACCGTTTAGCCGCTAGAGCGATTTTAAGTTTTAGATAAAAATTTAAAAAAATTAAAATTATTTTGAACTTGTATTCTTATAGAACTCGATGGGCTGATCAAGAAAATCAAGTCAGTTTTGCTCTACGACGCACCGTTTAGGCGCTAGAACAAAAAAAAGAGTTGATGATTTGAGTGATCACAGAATAAGGTCCTTTTTGCTATAGGACGAACCGTTTAGCCGCTAGAGCGATTTTAAGTTTTAGATAAAATTTAAAATTTTTTTAACTTGTTTACTTATAGAACTCGATGCGCTGATCACGAAAATCAAGTCAGTTTTGCTCTACGAAGCACCGTTTAGGCGCTAGACCGAAAAAAAGAGTTGATGATTTGAGTGATCACAGAATAAGGTCCTTTTTGCTCTAGGACGAACCGTTTAGCCGCTAGAGCGATTTTAAGTTTTAGATAAAAATTTACAAAAATTAAAATTATTTTGAACTTGTATTCTTATAGAACTCGATGGGCTGATCACGAAAATCAAGTCAGTTTTGCTCTACGACGAGAACTGATGACTTGAGTGATCACAGAATAAGGTCCTTTTTGCTCTAGGACGAACCGTTTAGCCGCTAGAGCGATTTTAAGTTTTAGATAAAAATTTAAAAAAATTAAAATTATTTTGAACTTGTATTCTTATAGAACTCGATGGGCTGATCAAGAAAATCAAGTCAGTTTTGCTCTACGACGCACCGTTTAGGCGCTAGAACAAAAAAAAGAGTTGATGATTTGAGTGATCACAGAATAAGGTCCTTTTTGCTATAGGACGAACCGTTTAGCCGCTAGAGCGATTTTAAGTTTTAGATAAAATTTAAAAATTTTTTTACTTGTTTACTTATAGAACTCGATGCGCTGATCACGAAAATCAAGTCAGTTTTGCTCTACGAAGCACCGTTTAGGCGCTAGACCGAAAAAAAGAGTTGATGATTTGAGTGATCACAGAATAAGGTCCTTTTTGCTCTAGGACGAACCGTTTAGCCGCTAGAGCGATTTTAAGTTTTAGATAAAAATTTACAAAAATTAAAATTATTTTGAACTTGTATTCTTATAGAACTCGATGGGCTGATCACGAAAATCAAGTCAGTTTTGCTCTACGACGAGAACTGATGACTTGAGTGATCACAGAATAAGGTCCTTTTTGCTCTAGGACGAACCGTTTAGCCGCTAGAGTGATTTTAAGTTTTAGATAAAAATTTAAAAAAATTAAAATTATTTTGAACTTGTATTCTTATAGAACTCGATGGGCTGATCAAGAAAATCAAGTCAGTTTTGCTCTACGACGCACCGTTTAGGCGCTAGAACAAAAAAAAGAGTTGATGATTTGAGTGATCACAGAATAAGGTCCTTTTTGCTATAGGACGAACCGTTTAGCCGCTAGAGCGATTTTAAGTTTTAGATAAAATTTAAAAATTTTTTTACTTGTATTCTTATAGAACTCGATGCGCTGATCACGAAAATCAAGTCAGTTTTGCTCTACGACGCACCGTTTAGGCGCTAGAACAAAAAAAAGAGTTGATGATTTGAGTGATCACAGAATAAGGTCCTTTTTGCTATAGGACGAACCGTTTAGCCGCTAGAGCGATTTTAAGTTTTAGATAAAATTTAAAATTTTTTTTACTTGTATACTTATAGAACTCGATGCGCTGATCACGAAAATCAAGTCAGTTTTGCTCTACGAAGCACCGTTTAGGCGCTAGACCGAAAAAAAGAGTTGATGATTTGAGTGATCACAGAATAAGGTCCTTTTTGCTCTAGGACGAACCGTTTAGCCGCTAGAGCGATTTTAAGTTTTAGATAAAAATTTACAAAAATTAAAATTATTTTGAACTTGTATTCTTATAGAACTCGATGGGCTGATCACGAAAATCAAGTCAGTTTTGCTCTACGACGAGAACTGATGACTTGAGTGATCACAGAATAAGGTCCTTTTTGCTCTAGGACGAACCGTTTAGCCGCTAGAGCGATTTTAAGTTTTAGATAAAAATTTAAAAAAATTAAAATTATTTTGAACTTGTATTCTTATAGAACTCGATGGGCTGATCAAGAAAATCAAGTCAGTTTTGCTCTACAACGCACCGTTTAGGCGCTAGAACAAAAAAAAGAGTTGATGATTTGAGTGATCACAGAATAAGGTCCTTTTTGCTATAGGACGAACCGTTTAGCCGCTAGAGCGATTTTAAGTTTTAGATAAAATTTAAAATTTTTTTTACTTGTTTACTTATAGAACTCGATGCGCTGATCACGAAAATCAAGTCAGTTTTGCTCTACGAAGCACCGTTTAGGCGCTAGACCGAAAAAAAGAGTTGATGATTTGAGTGATCACAGAATAAGGTCCTTTTTGCTCTAGGACGAACCGTTTAGCCGCTAGAGCGATTTTAAGTTTTAGATAAAAATTTACAAAAATTAAAATTATTTTGAACTTGTATTCTTATAGAACTCGATGGGCTGATCACGAAAATCAAGTCAGTTTTGCTCTACGACGAGAACTGATGACTTGAGTGATCACAGAATAAGGTCCTTTTTGCTCTAGGACGAACCGTTTAGCCGCTAGAGCGATTTTAAGTTTTAGATAAAAATTTAAAAAAATTAAAATTATTTTGAACTTGTATTCTTATAGAACTCAATGGGCTGATCAAGAAAATCAAGTCAGTTTTGCTCTACGACGCACCGTTTAGGCGCTAGAATGAAAAAAAGAGTCGATGATTTTTTTTCGAACTCGATGGGCTGATCACGAAAATCAAGTCAGTTTTGCTCTACGACGCACCGTTTAGGGTTAGGGTTAGGGTTAGGGTTAGGGTTAGGGTTAGGGTTAGGGTTAGGGTTAGGGTTAGGGTTAGGGTTAGGATAAGAGATGTCCGGCACGAAAACCGCGACAAAAAGACCTTGCCAAGCGACTGAAAAAACAAAAACAACCAATTTGCTCACGCGACTTTTTAATAGATTTTGCCCAACGTTTCGAGAACAACGTTCTCTTCTTCAGGAGCAACAGGAGGAAAATATCTACAAGAGGTAAAATACAAAATAGTATGAGAAAAAATTCACGTGATATACGCAAAGTAACAGACGACATCATTAATTAATCATCCATGAGAATATGATACATTCAAAAGCGTCAATAGCATTAAAAATAACAAAATTTTGCAAATTGATACATGTCCACGTAAAAAACTGCGTAAATTCATAAAAAATCACTAGCACGCGTTATACTTGCATAATCAATATTGCATAAGAATTGCAAAAGTCACAAGTTAACCAAATGATCAAAACAGCTTACTCGGTGAGGAAACTCAAATGATAAAATTACTACATTTCAAGGTGCTATTTATACACAGAATCACGCGCTAAAAGTATACCATACATGCAAATCTACAACGATAGGTTGTTCTGAAAAGTTCATCCAAAGGTGAGATTCTATTGGATGCTACATGTTAATGAATATTCATGATGACAAGTATACTACAGTACATTACGGTCAGCGATAAAAGTTAATAAAATCAACGATAATAATTTTATAATAAATTGGACTGAAATAATTATAAAAAATTCTTACGGAAAATTGTAAATTCCGTACAAAGTCAAATGAAATTATTATCATGACACATACAAAAAATGGAAGGTACTAGGCACATAAAAGTCATACAATTTACAAGTTGACCCATAGAAAAGAAGTCAAGTAAACAATTATCGTCATCCGTACTTTAAACATTAAAGACTATTAAGTCATACAATCAAAAAGTTGTAAAAATTTGTACAAAATTAATGAAACTAGTTTCAGGACATGTTTAGGTACATTGAAACCCGCGATAAAAGTTCATATAATCGTTGATAATAAATTAGTTAATTCAATAAAAAATGTTGAAATGACCAACAGAAAGGAATGTAAACAAATAATCTACATTTCCAAAAATTGAAAACTATGAAGTCATACAATCAAAAGGGTTGTAAAATTAATGAAATTATTTTTATGACATGCTTATGTACATTAAAACCAACGATAAAAGTTCGTATAATCGTTGATTAAAAAATTAATTAATTAATTCCATCAGAATGTTGAAAAAATTATTATGGAAATTTCTAAGTTCCGTACATAATTAAATGGAATGACACATGAAGAAAATAGAAAGTGCCAGGAATGTAAATAATTATGTCACATAATAACCCGTATGTACAAACATTCAAATCAAGGTTAAATTTACACAAAACAGTTGAAATAAAATGTTAAAAAATCTTGGACTTGAATGGTAGATCACCAGTAACGGAAAAGTTTTCTTAATAAACTTTTTTCTGTCGTGCATGCTCGTACCGGGCGTGTGTCTTTCGGGATGCATGGATTGTTCTCCAGGTTTCTTTTAATGATTCTGAAAAAATCTTGGGAGAATTTATCATTGCTGGTGATCACCGGGAGGATTGTTGTTTTCTTGGCGAGAGGATTGGACTGCTGGGAGATGGTGTTCTTGGTACCGTTGAGTTTGTCGGCAACTTCTCTGATGAGTTTTTTCGTCTTTATGATGCTGTAACCACGTTTTTTTTAATTTGTGGCACAGAAGTAGGCAGGTATCCCGATAAAATTCGGGTGAGGATGAAAGCCGAAAATATCTATTGAATTGAGATTTAGCGATACCAGCGTACGTGTGTCGTGGGTGATGTGAACGGATGTGAAGATACTGAAACCTGTTAGTTTCTTTAAAGTGGGGCCTATAAATTAATTTATCGGCTTCGTCACGGGACACCAGGAGGTCTAGAAACTCTATACCAGTTTCCTGTTCAAAGTTGAATTCGATATTGATGCCTGGGATCAAACCATTAATTTCCGGAATCAATTCTACAAAGGAATTTTTATCACCTCGCCACACTAAGAAGAGGTCGTCAATATACCGACCGTAAAAGAATGAATGAGGGAAGGATTTAATGAATTCATCTAATTCGGCTAAATACAAATTCGCAAGGTTTGGCGAGTACGCTTTACCCATAGCACAACCATTAACCTGCAAATATCTCTCATCATTAAACAAGAAATCATTGAAATTTAGGGACTGGTCCAACAACGCAATAATCATCGAAATCTGCCTATCACTATATTTGTGTTCGTTACTAGTGACCTCTTGGAACTTACGTAAGAAACTCCTAGCAATTTTTAAGCTACGGGAATTATCCATATTAGTATATAAAGAGGCTACATCACCTGTAATTAATAGACAATTTTGCAATGATTCGACTGACTTAGACAATTTCTCTATGAAATCAAACGAATCCCGTATGACAGCCGGGACTCCAGAAAGAAGATTTTTCAGCACAAAGTCTAAGAATACATTAATTTTATTATCGATGGACCCTACGTCAGAGACAATTGGACGCCCAGGTGGCGTGTTCTCATTAAACCACTTTGCACGGGGCTTATGAATTTTAGGAAGCGTATAGAATCTTCTATCCTTGGCATCCGGAGGGGGCGCTAAATAATTCAGCAACTTATCCGGGAATATGCCCTGTATTTTACAGACGCTGAGAATGTGTTTAATATTATTAGCGCTGTCAAGGCCGTCATTAAGTTTGCGATAGAAATTCGCGTTACTGAGTTGCTGTGTGCATTCATCAATATAGTTTTTTTTGTCAAGGATCACAAATACATTGCTTTTATCAGCTTTCCTAATGATTACGCTCTCCGTGTCTTTCAGCGACATAAAAGCTTCTTTTTCTACGTCATTTATGTTGGGTTTATTCCCACTACTAATTTTATTTGACTTATTGGACTTAGAGAATTTACTGATTAATTTATCGGTATCCTCATCTATTTGCCTAAGGTTCTCCCGTGTGGTATCAGTCAGGAGTACACTTGCTGGGGTCCATTCACTTTTAATAAATGGGAACCTAGCCTTATTGGACACAAACTTTTTAGATAATGGATTGTTTTCAAAAAAGTCAATCAAAGAAATACGCCGTTTGATATAACGGTAGTTTTTAAGAAATATTTCTTTACTTATTGAGCTATGGCTCATTGTAAATGAAGTGCCCAGTTCCAATAGCTTTAGTTGATGGCTAGACAGAGTTATATTGCTGAAATTAAAACATAACTCTACGCTATCGGAGCGGGCGAAAGAACTTATAAAAAAGAAGGATTGAGTAATGCGCATGGATGTGTCGTGCGCGTGCAGCGTATGTCATCACGCCTACTCTTAAGTGCTTTGTAAAATATCGCCAAGCGGTCATTGACTGGCAGGCGTCTCAACTCAGCTTTCAAATCTTCAGGCTGAGCTGCTACAACTCGTGTGACTAAGCTTTCCGGTAGATTCCGGTAGCAGACTGGCTCCTTAACCACACACAAAATGGGGGCTTGATGGCCCGCCGGAGTAGAGGGTTGGTCAGGATTCTGCGGGGGTGCAAAAGCTACTTTAAAATGGCTTCCCACAGTCTTATATTCCATAAACTTACTAGTGTTATCTTTGTAGAATTTACTACAGAACGTCACTTTCATTGTAAGATTTTTTGCTAGCCGATCAATTATAATTTGCTCGGCTGGGCTGCGAGTCTTGCGTGACGCACGTGTGGCGTGCGTGTGCTCGTTTGTAACATTAATTATGGCAGGCGAGCGTTCTACCTGAACAAAAGATCTCCGCTGTGAATTGTTATTTTCACTAACAGGCGAAGACTCTAGGATATTGGAAATATTACCAATGCTTATCCCTGAGTTTTGTGGGACCTCATTTTCCGCTGAGACTGACAAGTTAAAGCTATTAGTAACTGAATTACTCTGTGCATTATCACCACATATCATTGCGACAAAACTATCTTGATTTCTCACTGAGTCTTGAGGCGAACGATTAGTATTTTTAGAAAAGTTTTCAATTATTCGCGTGAGGCGCGCTACTTGGCTTTCTAAGTCTCTAATGCGAGGATCTGCTTGATGCGTGGTTTCACGCACAGTGCGTGCACTAGGAGGAGGTGCCACTACTGAAACATTGTTTTGAATAACATCAAAGACATTAACTTTAAGCCATTCAGAGAAAACTTCCTGGTCCAGCGACCGTCGCGTCTTAATTTTAGCAAGCAGCATTTTCTTAAAGAAAGGTTTGTTGCAGTGGATAACTTCTGCGTGCGGCAAGTTCGCTAGGAGGCTGGTGACTTCTGCAATTTTCTGATCAAGCGATTGTAAAGTATACAATCGTGCTTCTCTAAGAGCATTATTGAAAAGATTTAGATAGATCGGTTGCACAACCGTTTCTATACAAGGCGGTTTAACAATAGCTGCGGTGTTTAGAACCTTAGTTTCAAAATTCATCAATTCACTATCTAGCCAGTGAGGTTTAGCTGCACTTAAATTCCATAAATCAATGGTTGCATTAACAAATTCCAACAGCTGCGAATGCTGTTCTTTTGGAAGCAAAGAAAATTCTGCATTTTCCTGGGGTTAGGGTTAGGGTTAGGGTTAGGGTTAGGGTTAGGGTTAGGGTTAGGGTTAGGGTTAGGGTTAGGGTTAGGGTTAGGGTTAGGGTTAGGGTTAGGGTTAGGGTTAGGGTTAGGGTTAGGGTTAGGGTTAGGGTTAGGGTTAGGGTTAGGGTTAGGGTTAGGGTTAGGGTTAGGGTTTTTCAATTAATGGAATACTTTCGGCCAAACTGTCAGCTTCAGCCATCAGACAACCACGACGGCCGCCGGCAACTAACAAGAAGAAAAAGACCTAATGTTTAAAAAGAAGACGAAGGAGATTTTTATCACTAGAACACGATCTCATAATGGAGTGATTTGCGAAACGATGGTTATTTAGGATAGATGATTTATAGATTCTGAAGAGTTCAAGGGAGACTTTATGGTCAGTACCTACTAGGACGAAGTCGGGCAAGGTTCTTTCTATGGTGATCGCTAGAGTTGTAGATTTATATTTATCAAATTCAGCCCGTATAGATCGGTAAATGCGTTTAACTTTGATTCTATTATAACCTCTGAAAACGACTATGAAATGAATGAAAATAAAACTTGTGAAATCGAAATGAGCTAATGATGACGAAAGACGGGCGAAACGAATGAATTGCGATTTAATAATACCAGAAAAGACGTGTGAAGAGTGGTGCGAAGAGGGGTGGAGGTACTGAAAAAAATTGGTGGGTTTGAAAAATGGTCTGAAGGTAAGATGATCCTCACTACGAAATATAGTGAGGTCAAGAAAGTCGACATGGTGATCGTTGACTGTGAATTCTATCTCAATTCTATCGATGAGGGAGGAGAGAGATGGAGCGAATTCCTGGAATGATTTTATCGATCCGGCCCAAACTATGAAGATGTCGTCGATATATCTTACGTATAACAGCACCTCTGGACGAGAAGAGACGAACCTGTCAAATTCAAAGAGGTAGAGGTTGGCCAGGGTGGGCGAGTACGACTTACCCATGGCACAACCATCCGTCTGACGGTACATTCTTCGAGCAAATTCAAATGTGTTATTGTGCAAAGAATGGTTTAGGATCTCCAAGACGAAATCGGCATCTTTAGACGATCCGAGGAGTTCTTGGACAATGTCAAGAGATCGAGAATTTAACATATTAGTGTACAGTGAAGTTATATCTCCGGTGGCTAAAACAAACTCGCTTTCATTGACCTGTCTAAATGATGATATTCGACGAACAAAGTCATATGAATCTGAACAGACGGAAGAAAGATGAGAAGTAAGTTTTTTAAGTCGGAAATCCAACCATCTATTAAATATGTAGTCTGGCGATCCGATGTCAGAGACTATAGGACGACCAGGGGGACAGAGACGGGGATCCAGCCATTTGGAAATGGGTTTGTGGATTTTTGGTAGTAGGTAGAATTTTCTCGTTACGTGTTTCAATTGCAAACTCTCGGATATTAAATTATATAGTTTATTAGAAATAGATTTGTTCTTGCGAGCTCGTAATAAAATTTCTCGTAGAATTTTGACAGGCTCGACGTCCCTGTCGATTGGTTCGTAAAATCGGATGTCGGAAAGTTGTCTTTTGCCTTCACGCTCGTACTGTTCACGATCCATTACACATAAGATATTGCTTTTGTCAGCTTTACGAATTACTAGGGTGGGATTATTACCAAGACTGTGGATGGCTCGACGTAAATTAGGTGATAGGTTGAGACGATCTCCAGTAGAAACGAAACCATGGCCATCCGAACGAATTTCCATAATGTTTTTAAACGATTCGGATATAGTGTTAAGAGTGATGCGAGTACTTCTACTAAGAGAGGAGTCATCAGGTCTCCACATGCTGCGATAGAAAGGGGGTAAATCGTTAGGTCGGGTGTCCCCAACGAAAGGACGCGGAGTTAGAAAAAAATCTTTGATTGAAATTTGTCTTTTGATTCTTTCCAAATTTTTCTCTAAGATGGAAACGGGAACTGTACGTCTCGACGGGACGAAGCCGCATCCTAACGAGAGTAATTTTTGTTCGTCATCGGAGAGGGAGTGCGACGACAGGTTGACGAATCCCGTAGCCGCCGAGTCGTCGATTAATGATGTTGAATCGCCGAGATCCCGTCTGCTTTCGAGATCGCGGCGTCTGGCTCTAAAAAAGCAACGTGCCCAGAACGTGGAGTGCAAAACTTTTCACAGGGGTGGCTGTCGTCGTAACATCTCGGAAAATTCTTGAACTTGTCCTTTACAATTTTGAAGAAAAGATTAATAATATTGGAACGGATTTGATCCTTAATATATTCTCTGACTTCCAGAGCTGACATGGAGTCAAAAAATTCTCGAAGAAGACTTTCCTGAAGGTGAGATTCAGGTATATCGATTGATGCATTAAAGTATAAAACCGGTATTTTATATTGTGATGGAGGATTAGATTTAAAATCGTTATCTTTTGGTATAAGCAGGAATAGAGAGTTTTCCTCAGAGATGGAAATCAATGAAGAACGATGCATTTCATAGAAATGTTTGCATTTAGTCATCTCGAACAGATCATTAAAGTTAACCTTTTTCAATAAACCTTCATCATCGAATTCATCATCAGTTGAGGTGCAAGGCGACGACGCATAGTCGCCAGAAGAAGGGGATAACGTAGGAGATAAAGTGGGGGATGAGGTGGCTTCGAGGACGTTAGGGTTAGGGTTAGGGTTAGGGTTAGGGTTAGGGTTAGGGTTAGGGTTAGGGTTAGGTTAGGGTTAGGGTTAGGGTTAGGGTTAGGGTTAGGGTTAGGGTTAGGGTTAGGGTTAGGGTTAGGGTTAGGGTTAGGGTTAGGGTTAGGGTTAGGGTTAGGGTTAGGGTTAGGGTTAGGGTTAGGGTTAGGGTTAGGGTTAGGGTTAGGGTTAGGGTTAGGGTTAGGGTTAGGGTTAGGGGGGGGGGGGTAACGGTACTCTGAACGAGCACTCGCACCAGGCCTTTCCAAGCAACTACAAAACACAAAGTCAAACACGTAGACAATTCCTTTATTGGTTCAAGATCGCCATAAGCCCGACGTTTCGAAGTCACAAGACTTCTTCTTCAGGAGCACCGATCTGGCGAACAAAATAAAACACGTAAATATACGAGGTAAATACTGTAGAAAGTATCGAAATTAAATAAATTAATATAAAATATTCGATGCAAAATAAAACAACTCAAACATTTGAGATTTACAGTAAAAACACAACGACCCAACCTTCACCAAGTCCACGTGTAAAGTGACCGGTTCCGGCTGGGCGGAAACAAAGAAAACAGCGGCGAAAACATAAAATCGAGAAATACCGAAACAAAATTTCGAACAAATAATTAATTATTTCGAACAAATCAGGAATCAAAATTATTTCAACAAATAACATGGCAAATTATAATAAATCCAGCAAGAGCAAAATGGTGAGATAAAATAAAAATATAAACCACGTGTTGTCCAGGCACGTGTTGCCGATAGGCACATACTCAACCAAATAGCATCAATCGCTACAGATATAATAAAAATTTAACCGAAATATAGGTTAAAAAATAACAATAATTCCACGACAAAGTTCAGAAAAAATTAAAAATTTTATGCTGGAGTCGAACCGCACCGCTTCGACTCCCAGCCCGGCACTCACACTGAATGCCATGCTGCCTATACGGCAACGTATCTTTGTTAGATACAAGTTCGAAACATGAAAATAATAATAATTTCAGCTTTATTTCTTTTTTCTCTTTTATTTCTCCTTCGTCTGTTCCTGTTTCCCCAGATCTTCGTTAGGCGGTCCATCCCCAACAAAGAAAGAGCCCTTGTGAACGCCCGCGGATTGTAGTCCAGTCTCAGCCAAAAAGGGTTAGGGGGGGGGGGTAACGGTACTCTGAACGAGCACTCGCACCAGGCCTTTCCAAGCAACTACAAAACACAAAGTCAAACACGTAGACAATTCCTTTATTGGTTCAAGATCGCCATAAGCCCGACGTTTCGAAGTCACAAGACTTCTTCTTCAGGAGCACCGATCTGGCGAACAAAATAAAACACGTAAATATACGAGGTAAATACTGTAGAAAGTATCGAAATTAAATAAATTAATATAAAATATTCGATGCAAAATAAAACAACTCAAACATTTGAGATTTACAGTAAAAACACAACGACCCAACCTTCACCAAGTCCACGTGTAAAGTGACCGGTTCCGGCTGGGCGGAAACAAAGAAAACAGCGGCGAAAACATAAAATCGAGAAATACCGAAACAAAATTTCGAACAAATAATTAATTATTTCGAACAAATCAGGAATCAAAATTATTTCAACAAATAACATGGCAAATTATAATAAATCCAGCAAGAGCAAAATGGTGAGATAAAATAAAAATATAAACCACGTGTTGTCCAGGCACGTGTTGCCGATAGGCACATACTCAACCAAATAGCATCAATCGCTACAGATATAATAAAAATTTAACCGAAATATAGGTTAAAAAATAACAATAATTCCACGACAAAGTTCAGAAAAAATTAAAAATTTTATGCTGGAGTCGAACCGCACCGCTTCGACTCCCAGCCCGGCACTCACACTGAATGCCATGCTGCCTATACGGCAACGTATCTTTGTTAGATACAAGTTCGAAACATGAAAATAATAATAATTTCAGCTTTATTTCTTTTTTCTCTTTTATTTCTCCTTCGTCTGTTCCTGTTTCCCCAGATCTTCGTTAGGCGGTCCATCCCCAACAAAGAAAGAGCCCTTGTGAACGCCCGCGGATTGTAGTCCAGTCTCAGCCAAAAAGGGTTAGGGGGGGGGGTAACGGTACTCTGAACGAGCACTCGCACCAGGCCTTTCCAAGCAACTACAAAACACAAAGTCAAACACGTAGACAATTCCTTTATTGGTTCAAGATCGCCATAAGCCCGACGTTTCGAAGTCACAAGACTTCTTCTTCAGGAGCACCGATCTGGCGAACAAAATAAAACACGTAAATATACGAGGTAAATACTGTAGAAAGTATCGAAATTAAATAAATTAATATAAAATATTCGATGCAAAATAAAACAACTCAAACATTTGAGATTTACAGTAAAAACACAACGACCCAACCTTCACCAAGTCCACGTGTAAAGTGACCGGTTCCGGCTGGGCGGAAACAAAGAAAACAGCGGCGAAAACATAAAATCGAGAAATACCGAAACAAAATTTCGAACAAATAATTAATTATTTCGAACAAATCAGGAATCAAAATTATTTCAACAAATAACATGGCAAATTATAATAAATCCAGCAAGAGCAAAATGGTGAGATAAAATAAAAATATAAACCACGTGTTGTCCAGGCACGTGTTGCCGATAGGCACATACTCAACCAAATAGCATCAATCGCTACAGATATAATAAAAATTTAACCGAAATATAGGTTAAAAAATAACAATAATTCCACGACAAAGTTCAGAAAAAATTAAAAATTTTATGCTGGAGTCGAACCGCACCGCTTCGACTCCCAGCCCGGCACTCACACTGAATGCCATGCTGCCTATACGGCAACGTATCTTTGTTAGATACAAGTTCGAAACATGAAAATAATAATAATTTCAGCTTTATTTCTTTTTTCTCTTTTATTTCTCCTTCGTCTGTTCCTGTTTCCCCAGATCTTCGTTAGGCGGTCCATCCCCAACAAAGAAAGAGCCCTTGTGAACGCCCGCGGATTGTAGTCCAGTCTCAGCCAAAAAGGGTTAGGGGGGGGGGGTAACGGTACTCTGAACGAGCACTCGCACCAGGCCTTTCCAAGCAACTACAAAACACAAAGTCAAACACGTAGACAATTCCTTTATTGGTTCAAGATCGCCATAAGCCCGACGTTTCGAAGTCACAAGACTTCTTCTTCAGGAGCACCGATCTGGCGAACAAAATAAAACACGTAAATATACGAGGTAAATACTGTAGAAAGTATCGAAATTAAATAAATTAATATAAAATATTCGATGCAAAATAAAACAACTCAAACATTTGAGATTTACAGTAAAAACACAACGACCCAACCTTCACCAAGTCCACGTGTAAAGTGACCGGTTCCGGCTGGGCGGAAACAAAGAAAACAGCGGCGAAAACATAAAATCGAGAAATACCGAAACAAAATTTCGAACAAATAATTAATTATTTCGAACAAATCAGGAATCAAAATTATTTCAACAAATAACATGGCAAATTATAATAAATCCAGCAAGAGCAAAATGGTGAGATAAAATAAAAATATAAACCACGTGTTGTCCAGGCACGTGTTGCCGATAGGCACATACTCAACCAAATAGCATCAATCGCTACAGATATAATAAAAATTTAACCGAAATATAGGTTAAAAAATAACAATAATTCCACGACAAAGTTCAGAAAAAATTAAAAATTTTATGCTGGAGTCGAACCGCACCGCTTCGACTCCCAGCCCGGCACTCACACTGAATGCCATGCTGCCTATACGGCAACGTATCTTTGTTAGATACAAGTTCGAAACATGAAAATAATAATAATTTCAGCTTTATTTCTTTTTTCTCTTTTATTTCTCCTTCGTCTGTTCCTGTTTCCCCAGATCTTCGTTAGGCGGTCCATCCCCAACAAAGAAAGAGCCCTTGTGAACGCCCGCGGATTGTAGTCCAGTCTCAGCCAAAAAGGGTTAGGGGGGGGGGGTAACGGTACTCTGAACGAGCACTCGCACCAGGCCTTTCCAAGCAACTACAAAACACAAAGTCAAACACGTAGACAATTCCTTTATTGGTTCAAGATCGCCATAAGCCCGACGTTTCGAAGTCACAAGACTTCTTCTTCAGGAGCACCGATCTGGCGAACAAAATAAAACACGTAAATATACGAGGTAAATACTGTAGAAAGTATCGAAATTAAATAAATTAATATAAAATATTCGATGCAAAATAAAACAACTCAAACATTTGAGATTTACAGTAAAAACACAACGACCCAACCTTCACCAAGTCCACGTGTAAAGTGACCGGTTCCGGCTGGGCGGAAACAAAGAAAACAGCGGCGAAAACATAAAATCGAGAAATACCGAAACAAAATTTCGAACAAATAATTAATTATTTCGAACAAATCAGGAATCAAAATTATTTCAACAAATAACATGGCAAATTATAATAAATCCAGCAAGAGCAAAATGGTGAGATAAAATAAAAATATAAACCACGTGTTGTCCAGGCACGTGTTGCCGATAGGCACATACTCAACCAAATAGCATCAATCGCTACAGATATAATAAAAATTTAACCGAAATATAGGTTAAAAAATAACAATAATTCCACGACAAAGTTCAGAAAAAATTAAAAATTTTATGCTGGAGTCGAACCGCACCGCTTCGACTCCCAGCCCGGCACTCACACTGAATGCCATGCTGCCTATACGGCAACGTATCTTTGTTAGATACAAGTTCGAAACATGAAAATAATAATAATTTCAGCTTTATTTCTTTTTTCTCTTTTATTTCTCCTTCGTCTGTTCCTGTTTCCCCAGATCTTCGTTAGGCGGTCCATCCCCAACAAAGAAAGAGCCCTTGTGAACGCCCGCGGATTGTAGTCCAGTCTCAGCCAAAAAGGGTTAGGGGGGGGGGGGTAACGGTACTCTGAACGAGCACTCGCACCAGGCCTTTCCAAGCAACTACAAAACACAAAGTCAAACACGTAGACAATTCCTTTATTGGTTCAAGATCGCCATAAGCCCGACGTTTCGAAGTCACAAGACTTCTTCTTCAGGAGCACCGATCTGGCGAACAAAATAAAACACGTAAATATACGAGGTAAATACTGTAGAAAGTATCGAAATTAAATAAATTAATATAAAATATTCGATGCAAAATAAAACAACTCAAACATTTGAGATTTACAGTAAAAACACAACGACCCAACCTTCACCAAGTCCACGTGTAAAGTGACCGGTTCCGGCTGGGCGGAAACAAAGAAAACAGCGGCGAAAACATAAAATCGAGAAATACCGAAACAAAATTTCGAACAAATAATTAATTATTTCGAACAAATCAGGAATCAAAATTATTTCAACAAATAACATGGCAAATTATAATAAATCCAGCAAGAGCAAAATGGTGAGATAAAATAAAAATATAAACCACGTGTTGTCCAGGCACGTGTTGCCGATAGGCACATACTCAACCAAATAGCATCAATCGCTACAGATATAATAAAAATTTAACCGAAATATAGGTTAAAAAATAACAATAATTCCACGACAAAGTTCAGAAAAAATTAAAAATTTTATGCTGGAGTCGAACCGCACCGCTTCGACTCCCAGCCCGGCACTCACACTGAATGCCATGCTGCCTATACGGCAACGTATCTTTGTTAGATACAAGTTCGAAACATGAAAATAATAATAATTTCAGCTTTATTTCTTTTTTCTCTTTTATTTCTCCTTCGTCTGTTCCTGTTTCCCCAGATCTTCGTTAGGCGGTCCATCCCCAACAAAGAAAGAGCCCTTGTGAACGCCCGCGGATTGTAGTCCAGTCTCAGCCAAAAAGGGTTAGGGGGGGGGGGTAACGGTACTCTGAACGAGCACTCGCACCAGGCCTTTCCAAGCAACTACAAAACACAAAGTCAAACACGTAGACAATTCCTTTATTGGTTCAAGATCGCCATAAGCCCGACGTTTCGAAGTCACAAGACTTCTTCTTCAGGAGCACCGATCTGGCGAACAAAATAAAACACGTAAATATACGAGGTAAATACTGTAGAAAGTATCGAAATTAAATAAATTAATATAAAATATTCGATGCAAAATAAAACAACTCAAACATTTGAGATTTACAGTAAAAACACAACGACCCAACCTTCACCAAGTCCACGTGTAAAGTGACCGGTTCCGGCTGGGCGGAAACAAAGAAAACAGCGGCGAAAACATAAAATCGAGAAATACCGAAACAAAATTTCGAACAAATAATTAATTATTTCGAACAAATCAGGAATCAAAATTATTTCAACAAATAACATGGCAAATTATAATAAATCCAGCAAGAGCAAAATGGTGAGATAAAATAAAAATATAAACCACGTGTTGTCCAGGCACGTGTTGCCGATAGGCACATACTCAACCAAATAGCATCAATCGCTACAGATATAATAAAAATTTAACCGAAATATAGGTTAAAAAATAACAATAATTCCACGACAAAGTTCAGAAAAAATTAAAAATTTTATGCTGGAGTCGAACCGCACCGCTTCGACTCCCAGCCCGGCACTCACACTGAATGCCATGCTGCCTATACGGCAACGTATCTTTGTTAGATACAAGTTCGAAACATGAAAATAATAATAATTTCAGCTTTATTTCTTTTTTCTCTTTTATTTCTCCTTCGTCTGTTCCTGTTTCCCCAGATCTTCGTTAGGCGGTCCATCCCCAACAAAGAAAGAGCCCTTGTGAACGCCCGCGGATTGTAGTCCAGTCTCAGCCAAAAAGGGTTAGGGGGGGGGGGGTAACGGTACTCTGAACGAGCACTCGCACCAGGCCTTTCCAAGCAACTACAAAACACAAAGTCAAACACGTAGACAATTCCTTTATTGGTTCAAGATCGCCATAAGCCCGACGTTTCGAAGTCACAAGACTTCTTCTTCAGGAGCACCGATCTGGCGAACAAAATAAAACACGTAAATATACGAGGTAAATACTGTAGAAAGTATCGAAATTAAATAAATTAATATAAAATATTCGATGCAAAATAAAACAACTCAAACATTTGAGATTTACAGTAAAAACACAACGACCCAACCTTCACCAAGTCCACGTGTAAAGTGACCGGTTCCGGCTGGGCGGAAACAAAGAAAACAGCGGCGAAAACATAAAATCGAGAAATACCGAAACAAAATTTCGAACAAATAATTAATTATTTCGAACAAATCAGGAATCAAAATTATTTCAACAAATAACATGGCAAATTATAATAAATCCAGCAAGAGCAAAATGGTGAGATAAAATAAAAATATAAACCACGTGTTGTCCAGGCACGTGTTGCCGATAGGCACATACTCAACCAAATAGCATCAATCGCTACAGATATAATAAAAATTTAACCGAAATATAGGTTAAAAAATAACAATAATTCCACGACAAAGTTCAGAAAAAATTAAAAATTTTATGCTGGAGTCGAACCGCACCGCTTCGACTCCCAGCCCGGCACTCACACTGAATGCCATGCTGCCTATACGGCAACGTATCTTTGTTAGATACAAGTTCGAAACATGAAAATAATAATAATTTCAGCTTTATTTCTTTTTTCTCTTTTATTTCTCCTTCGTCTGTTCCTGTTTCCCCAGATCTTCGTTAGGCGGTCCATCCCCAACAAAGAAAGAGCCCTTGTGAACGCCCGCGGATTGTAGTCCAGTCTCAGCCAAAAAGGGTTAGGGGGGGGGGGGGTAACGGTACTCTGAACGAGCACTCGCACCAGGCCTTTCCAAGCAACTACAAAACACAAAGTCAAACACGTAGACAATTCCTTTATTGGTTCAAGATCGCCATAAGCCCGACGTTTCGAAGTCACAAGACTTCTTCTTCAGGAGCACCGATCTGGCGAACAAAATAAAACACGTAAATATACGAGGTAAATACTGTAGAAAGTATCGAAATTAAATAAATTAATATAAAATATTCGATGCAAAATAAAACAACTCAAACATTTGAGATTTACAGTAAAAACACAACGACCCAACCTTCACCAAGTCCACGTGTAAAGTGACCGGTTCCGGCTGGGCGGAAACAAAGAAAACAGCGGCGAAAACATAAAATCGAGAAATACCGAAACAAAATTTCGAACAAATAATTAATTATTTCGAACAAATCAGGAATCAAAATTATTTCAACAAATAACATGGCAAATTATAATAAATCCAGCAAGAGCAAAATGGTGAGATAAAATAAAAATATAAACCACGTGTTGTCCAGGCACGTGTTGCCGATAGGCACATACTCAACCAAATAGCATCAATCGCTACAGATATAATAAAAATTTAACCGAAATATAGGTTAAAAAATAACAATAATTCCACGACAAAGTTCAGAAAAAATTAAAAATTTTATGCTGGAGTCGAACCGCACCGCTTCGACTCCCAGCCCGGCACTCACACTGAATGCCATGCTGCCTATACGGCAACGTATCTTTGTTAGATACAAGTTCGAAACATGAAAATAATAATAATTTCAGCTTTATTTCTTTTTTCTCTTTTATTTCTCCTTCGTCTGTTCCTGTTTCCCCAGATCTTCGTTAGGCGGTCCATCCCCAACAAAGAAAGAGCCCTTGTGAACGCCCGCGGATTGTAGTCCAGTCTCAGCCAAAAAGGGTTAGGGGGGGGGGTAACGGTACTCTGAACGAGCACTCGCACCAGGCCTTTCCAAGCAACTACAAAACACAAAGTCAAACACGTAGACAATTCCTTTATTGGTTCAAGATCGCCATAAGCCCGACGTTTCGAAGTCACAAGACTTCTTCTTCAGGAGCACCGATCTGGCGAACAAAATAAAACACGTAAATATACGAGGTAAATACTGTAGAAAGTATCGAAATTAAATAAATTAATATAAAATATTCGATGCAAAATAAAACAACTCAAACATTTGAGATTTACAGTAAAAACACAACGACCCAACCTTCACCAAGTCCACGTGTAAAGTGACCGGTTCCGGCTGGGCGGAAACAAAGAAAACAGCGGCGAAAACATAAAATCGAGAAATACCGAAACAAAATTTCGAACAAATAATTAATTATTTCGAACAAATCAGGAATCAAAATTATTTCAACAAATAACATGGCAAATTATAATAAATCCAGCAAGAGCAAAATGGTGAGATAAAATAAAAATATAAACCACGTGTTGTCCAGGCACGTGTTGCCGATAGGCACATACTCAACCAAATAGCATCAATCGCTACAGATATAATAAAAATTTAACCGAAATATAGGTTAAAAAATAACAATAATTCCACGACAAAGTTCAGAAAAAATTAAAAATTTTATGCTGGAGTCGAACCGCACCGCTTCGACTCCCAGCCCGGCACTCACACTGAATGCCATGCTGCCTATACGGCAACGTATCTTTGTTAGATACAAGTTCGAAACATGAAAATAATAATAATTTCAGCTTTATTTCTTTTTTCTCTTTTATTTCTCCTTCGTCTGTTCCTGTTTCCCCAGATCTTCGTTAGGGTTAGGGTTAGGGTTAGGGTTAGGGTTAGGGTTAGGGTTAGGGTTAGGGTTAGGGTTAGGGTTAGGGTTAGGGGGGGAGTAAAGTATCCTCTGAACGAAAACACTCACAAGCCTTTCCAAGCAACTCAAATCCGATAAAGCAAGTCGTTGATAACACCTTTATTAATTCGGAATGTACCGCCCGACGTTTCGAAGTCACAAGACCTCTTCTTCAGGAGCTAGCCGAATCTGTACAAAAATAATTTCACAATCGAGTAAGAACAATGAAAACCAGTACAAACATTGAGCGGTAACAAGCGAAAGTATTATACTAAAATATACAAACGCGCTCACTATAGTACATAGTTGAATCAAGCAAGAGATTATAAAAGTAGAATTACTTATAATCTTACGTCCATGTTATAAAAATATGCACGTGTTGATCTACCATGAATAAACCATGAATGAAATCAAATAGAATAAAGAGCGTTTAGCATTTAATATACAATAAGCAAACAAAGCATTCAATATAACATAGCGAAAATACCGCGTGTTAAAATAACGCGTGCCCTCAGGCATTAATGCTACAAGAAAGCATAAGCTTCAGATAAAATCGCTACTCAAATAATGCTAAGCTGCCAAATGCTAAATCAATACGCTCATTCTAATGCAAAGTACAAACTAACGTGCAAAAGTAAAGTCAAGAAAAACGACCGACACGAGCGGCCACTCACCAGGCAATCAACGCAAAAAGAGAAAGATTCCGGAAGATTCAGTAAGACGTACCCACCAAAGATACCAGAATAGGATGTACAAGTAAAATAATTAATACTTTCTCTGTAAAATTCTTAGAAGAATTTTAAATTGCACATAAATAATGACCAGAAATATTTGTAAAAATTATTACCAAAAAAACTTTTCGACAATAAATTATTTATTTGTAATAAATAATTTGAAAAGCTCAAACCTGGTGAATATGCAAAAGCGTGACAATTACGGTAATAATAATTTTAGGAGGTGTAGATTGCACATAATAACTAGAATATTTGTAAAAATTATTTGTAAAAAATTATTACAAAACATTATGTGACGATCAATTATTTATTTATGGTGAAATAAATAATTTAACTAAATCACCCCTAGCGACTACGTAGCGTCGCGAAAAATAATTGATAAATTATTATATTAATTTTAGCGATTGATGCTATAAGTAATTAATAAGTAACATTCAACTAAATTCATTGTAATAGTTACAGAAAATTATACGAGAAATAAATTCGGTAACATTATTCGAAACAATGATTCCGCAAGAAAGTGAAGGTCCAACTCACAGATTATGGGAATATAGAAGAAGTTACGTGACTGGTTACAAAATTGCTATTTGGTTGAGTATTTGCCTATCGGCACGTGCCTGGACAACACGTTACTTACTAAGTTATATAATTCTCAAAAGAAACTCAAAATTGAGAGAAAAATTGAGAAAATTTTGGCAATTGAAAAGTAGCCAGCTCTATAAATGTGAACTGTACCAGGTACTATTGCGGATCACACAACCGCTAACCTAAAATGAAAGGTTTACGAGGATAACGATCGTAGAACCCTCGATTACAAATGTGAAAAGGACCGGTATCTACAAGGTGAACATGCAGAATAAATCGAATGAATACAAATGAACTCGATCAACATGCCGCGGGCCATAAGCCCCAAGACGCAATGTTGTGGACAATGAGTTAATCAACATGCCGCGGGCCAAGGCCCCAAGACGCAATGTTGTGGACAATGGGTGGATGACTGATGAAATATCAGAATAAAATGTGGTGTGAAATGATGATCCTATTCACTATCACATGGTAGAGTAATGAAAAGTGCCTGGCACTATGATAAATCACATTTTATGTAAATGGTAGAATATTATAATATTCAAAATAAACCCAGAAATGAGAGAAACATTGAGAAAAATTGGCAACTGAAAAGTAACCAGCACTATAAATGTGACCTGTACCAGGTACGATAGCGGACCATACAACCGCTGACCTAAAATGAAAGGTTTACGAGGATAACGATCGCTAACCACTCGATTACAAATGTAAAAAGGACCAGTAGCTACAAGGTACAAATGTAGAGTACACCGAATGAATAAAATGGACTAAATCAACATGCCGCGGGCCATAAGCCCCAAGACGCAATGTTGTGGACAATGAGTGAATCAACATGCCGCGGGCCAAAGGCCCCAAGACGCAATGTTGTGGACAATGAGTGGATGATTGACAAATATCTAAATATAGTGTGGTGTGAAATGATGATCACATTAACTATTACATGGTGGATGTAATGAAAATTATATATCACTATACTTAGAATCCAATACTATAAAAAAATACTAGCATTACAACAAGTACTTAGTATTATAAAAAATACCTACAACTTTAAAGGTTATAGGGGAATATACATAATATTAGCGAAATATCAACTAATAATTATACGACAAATGATCACTACCAATATCGAAAAAGCGAGCGGAGTAAATTTTTTTCCGTTCGGCAAGCTCGAAGTGTGATGACGGGTTGTGGTAGAGCTGGGTTATTGGTGGTAGCGGAACGGACCAGTTTGTAGAACTTCCTAGAGATGTTGTCGTTTCCCGTTATGACCGGGATTCCTCCTTCCTTCTTAGTGGATGTGGTTGTAGTTGGTGAAGCTGATTTCTTCATCATATCTCTCTCTACTTCCCTCATAATCTTTTTCATTTTAATGACGGAGTATCCTCTGAATTTCAGTTTGTGGCAGAGGGTCGTACACGAGTCACGGAAGAACTTGGTTGACGAAGAGAGACGGAAATATCTGATGAATTGTGACTTCACAATCCCATCGTATGTGTGGGACGGATGGTGTGAGCGGTGGTGGAGGTACTGGAACTTGTTCGTTTCCTTGAAATGAACCCTGAACGATGGTGCTCCATTGACGTCCCTGGAGATTTTGAGATCAAGAAACTCAATACCCGTGTGTTTTTCTATATTGAACTCGATCAGGATGCCCGGGATGAGATTATTGACTAGGTTGCTGAAGGCTGTGAAGGATGCCTTGTCGCCTCCCCAGACGAGGAACAGATCGTCGATGTAGCGGCCGTAGAAGGAAACCATTGGATTGTTTCGGATGAAGTCGTCCAATTCAGCTAAATAAATATTAGCTAAATTCGGGGAGTATGATTTCCCCATCGCGCAACCATTTGTCTGCAAAAATCTCTCGTTATTAAAAATGAAATCATTATTAAATAACGATTGACGGAGGAGTATTAAAAATGCTTCAATTTGCCGACTGGAGAGTCCACCACCAAGAGAAAGAAATTGTTTAGATATATTCATACTCCTATAATTGTCCATGTTTGTGTATAACGAAGCAACGTCACCCGTAATAATTATATGGCCATCAAGGCAAAGGACTGATTTCTTGATCTTATCAACAAAATCAAAGGAGTCCTTGATGACAGAAGGTACCAAGGGGATCAGTTGCTTCAACACAAAGTCCAGGAAAATGTTAATCCCGTTATCCACGGACCCTACATCCGAAATAATCGGGCGGCCCGGTGGAGTACTAAGATTAAACCACTTGTCCTGGCTTTTATGAATCTTAGGTAAAGTATAAAAACGTCTTTCTTTAAAATTTAAAGGAGGTGTCATAAAATTAATTAACTTTTTAGGAAAAAGTTTAAGGGTATCAAAATGTTTTAGCATTCTGTTTATAACATTAACCGAATCTAGCGGTTTATCCAGTTTTCGATAAAACTTGGTGTTATTTAATTGATGATACCCCTCTTGGATGTAATCCCTCTTATTTAAGATGACAAAAACATTACTTTTATCAGCTTTACGGATAATAATGTTCTCGTTATTTTTAAGTTCTTTATAAGCATTTAATTCCTCATTTTCAAGGTTAGGTGAATTGCCACTATGTAAAATTTCCGGGTTATACTTAAATTTTACATGTTCCTTCATAAGGTTGTTAGTGCTATATTCTAACTCCTTTAAATAAAACGATGTATGAACAGTAAGCATACGATCAGAGGGTCTCCACCCACCCTTAATAAAAGGGAAAATATTTTTAGTTTTAAATCTATTCGCTAGAGGGTTATTAGCGAAAAAATCCAAGAGGGAAATTCGTCTGTGAATATGGTTAAAATATTCCAGGATTTGTTTCCTTCGTACTGAGTTGTGGCTCATAACAAAGGACGTGCCCAGTTCCAGTAACTTATATTGTGCAGGGGAAAGCGAGATATTGCTCAAATTAAAAATTAAGTCACTGGGCTGGGCGTTATTATTTATAAAAAAGGAGTTGGAGGAGATGAAGTAATCTCCATCCCGTCATTGCTCCAATCCTCATCTAAGAGGGCGTCTAAGGCCGTGTGAGGCCGTAACGACAAACATTCATGCTTGTTGGGTGTGCATTTTCTCTCAAGCAATTTTATTTTTATAGCTTTTAAAACAGTTGCTAAGCGATCAGTTTTAGACAGCTTTAAAATTTGTGAGTTAAGAGACTTTGTTTGTGCCATAATAATTTTATTGGCCAGGCTTTCCGAAAGTGCTCGGTAGCCCGCCGGTTCCTCGATAATAGCAAGGACCGGTGCAATGATGACTGATGGGTCATCAATAGGGGTAAAAGCAGCTTTGATATGGCTACCACAGACTTTGTAGTCTTTAAAACCCCTAACTGCCTCATTAATAAATTTAGGACAGCACGTAGCCCTAATATTAATGCTTTTTGATAATTTATCAATAAGATCTAGGTTAGCTGCATCACGTGGTTTGCGTGGTGCCCTCAAAGTACGTGGGCACTGTTGATATGACAGTCCCATCATACCTGGAGACCTATCCGTATGATAGCGGATAGGGCTCGAAAAATCCTCGGAGGAAGATAGAGGAGAATCATTTTTAGGTAACGGTGACACAGAGTGGTCACCCCCAATCAACCCCCCGTTTACTTCCTCCTGTGGTAATAAATTATTATTTAATAATCCGATGGGTGTCACGTTATTCTCCAAAACCGGGGCTAACGCCTCAGTCATAGGAGGTATAGGTGATGTGGCCATAATCGGAGATAAATTAAATTGATAATTATTAATATCAACGTTTGCAGATCTACACAGTGGTGGGGACGGGACCCTGTAAGAGGTTGTGATAGACCTCGTGAGCGGGTACCTGTCTACCTCCATAGTAGTCGAGCGTACGTTATTAGATTTTAAATCCTCCATCGCCTTTAGCAAAAATGAGACCTGGTCCCGCAATGTCTGTAAATCAGACGATTGTTGAGGGGTTATAGGTGTGTCATTTGTGACTGCTGTCATTGGCGGAATAATAAGAGGAGTATAATTTAAAATTGTGAGGTTGTTCGGTATACACGGAATAATATTAGCATTAAGCCATGTAACGAATTCCTCTTTATTAAATTTTTTATTATGAAATTTAGAACATAATAAATGTATAAAATAATTTTTGTTATAGTGCACCACTTCAGGATTAGCCATAGTGCTTAGAGAGCTCAATAATTCCACCGATTTATCATCTAGCGTTTTTATGGTAAAATCCCTAGCTTGCTTAAGTGCTCCTATAAAAAGTTCATGATATTTGGGTTGCACAATATCCCCTATACATGGTGGCTTAATGAAGTTAATATTATTCATAATAGAGGCTTCAAATTTCATAAAGTCCCCTTTAAGCCAATAAGGACGTGCTATCCTAATATTCCACAGTTTGATGACTGTGTCTATATAAGCAAGTAAATTGTTAAATTTATCTTGCGGCAGTCTAGGCCCGGGAGTGTCAGCATTTGACCCTTCACTATGTGCGGGCGTTCGGTTAGTTTTATTAACGTTATTTTTATTATAAGGGTGTGCCCTAGGTTTGTTGTTCCTCGAATTAATTTTATTCGGGGCCGGGTTACCTCCCTTAAATTTAGAAACGACGTTTTTATTAAATTTATTGTTCAAAAAAGTTCTAGCCTTGTTCGTATTAGAATTTTTGTGCATGGACGAATTTTCTACATTCACACGACTAGAAGAAGGGTTTGCAGTAAAGACCCTACTAACAGATTCCTTCGGCATAATTCTACACTTCACGAAATAACAAAGAGAAAATCAACCACTAACAACGAAGATGAGTCCAGTCTCAGCCAAGTAGGGTTAGGGGGGGAGTAAAGTATCCTCTGAACGAAAACACTCACAAGCCTTTCCAAGCAACTCAAATCCGATAAAGCAAGTCGTTGATAACACCTTTATTAATTCGGAATGTACCGCCCGACGTTTCGAAGTCACAAGACCTCTTCTTCAGGAGCTAGCCGAATCTGTACAAAAATAATTTCACAATCGAGTAAGAACAATGAAAACCAGTACAAACATTGAGCGGTAACAAGCGAAAGTATTATACTAAAATATACAAACGCGCTCACTATAGTACATAGTTGAATCAAGCAAGAGATTATAAAAGTAGAATTACTTATAATCTTACGTCCATGTTATAAAAATATGCACGTGTTGATCTACCATGAATAAACCATGAATGAAATCAAATAGAATAAAGAGCGTTTAGCATTTAATATACAATAAGCAAACAAAGCATTCAATATAACATAGCGAAAATACCGCGTGTTAAAATAACGCGTGCCCTCAGGCATTAATGCTACAAGAAAGCATAAGCTTCAGATAAAATCGCTACTCAAATAATGCTAAGCTGCCAAATGCTAAATCAATACGCTCATTCTAATGCAAAGTACAAACTAACGTGCAAAAGTAAAGTCAAGAAAAACGACCGACACGAGCGGCCACTCACCAGGCAATCAACGCAAAAAGAGAAAGATTCCGGAAGATTCAGTAAGACGTACCCACCAAAGATACCAGAATAGGATGTACAAGTAAAATAATTAATACTTTCTCTGTAAAATTCTTAGAAGAATTTTAAATTGCACATAAATAATGACCAGAAATATTTGTAAAAATTATTACCAAAAAAACTTTTCGACAATAAATTATTTATTTGTAATAAATAATTTGAAAAGCTCAAACCTGGTGAATATGCAAAAGCGTGACAATTACGGTAATAATAATTTTAGGAGGTGTAGATTGCACATAATAACTAGAATATTTGTAAAAATTATTTGTAAAAAATTATTACAAAACATTATGTGACGATCAATTATTTATTTATGGTGAAATAAATAATTTAACTAAATCACCCCTAGCGACTACGTAGCGTCGCGAAAAATAATTGATAAATTATTATATTAATTTTAGCGATTGATGCTATAAGTAATTAATAAGTAACATTCAACTAAATTCATTGTAATAGTTACAGAAAATTATACGAGAAATAAATTCGGTAACATTATTCGAAACAATGATTCCGCAAGAAAGTGAAGGTCCAACTCACAGATTATGGGAATATAGAAGAAGTTACGTGACTGGTTACAAAATTGCTATTTGGTTGAGTATTTGCCTATCGGCACGTGCCTGGACAACACGTTACTTACTAAGTTATATAATTCTCAAAAGAAACTCAAAATTGAGAGAAAAATTGAGAAAATTTTGGCAATTGAAAAGTAGCCAGCTCTATAAATGTGAACTGTACCAGGTACTATTGCGGATCACACAACCGCTAACCTAAAATGAAAGGTTTACGAGGATAACGATCGTAGAACCCTCGATTACAAATGTGAAAAGGACCGGTATCTACAAGGTGAACATGCAGAATAAATCGAATGAATACAAATGAACTCGATCAACATGCCGCGGGCCATAAGCCCCAAGACGCAATGTTGTGGACAATGAGTTAATCAACATGCCGCGGGCCAAGGCCCCAAGACGCAATGTTGTGGACAATGGGTGGATGACTGATGAAATATCAGAATAAAATGTGGTGTGAAATGATGATCCTATTCACTATCACATGGTAGAGTAATGAAAAGTGCCTGGCACTATGATAAATCACATTTTATGTAAATGGTAGAATATTATAATATTCAAAATAAACCCAGAAATGAGAGAAACATTGAGAAAAATTGGCAACTGAAAAGTAACCAGCACTATAAATGTGACCTGTACCAGGTACGATAGCGGACCATACAACCGCTGACCTAAAATGAAAGGTTTACGAGGATAACGATCGCTAACCACTCGATTACAAATGTAAAAAGGACCAGTAGCTACAAGGTACAAATGTAGAGTACACCGAATGAATAAAATGGACTAAATCAACATGCCGCGGGCCATAAGCCCCAAGACGCAATGTTGTGGACAATGAGTGAATCAACATGCCGCGGGCCAAAGGCCCCAAGACGCAATGTTGTGGACAATGAGTGGATGATTGACAAATATCTAAATATAGTGTGGTGTGAAATGATGATCACATTAACTATTACATGGTGGATGTAATGAAAATTATATATCACTATACTTAGAATCCAATACTATAAAAAAATACTAGCATTACAACAAGTACTTAGTATTATAAAAAATACCTACAACTTTAAAGGTTATAGGGGTTAGGGTTAGGGTTAGGGTTAGGGTTAGGGTTAGGGTTAGGGTTAGGGTTAGGGTTAGGGTTAGGGTTAGGGTTAGGGTTAGGGTTAGGGTTAGGGTTAGGGTTAGGGTTAGGGTTAGGGTTAGGGTTAGGGTTAGGGTTAGGGTTAGGGTTAGGGTTAGGGTTAGGGTTAGGGTTAGGGTTAGGGTTAGGGTTAGGGTTAGGGTTAGGGTTAGGGTTAGGGTTAGGGTTAGGGTTAGGGTTAGGGTTAGGGTTAGGGTTAGGGTTAGGGGGGGAGTAAAGTATCCTCTGAACGAAAACACTCACAAGCCTTTCCAAGCAACTCAAATCCGATAAAGCAAGTCGTTGATAACACCTTTATTAATTCGGAATGTACCGCCCGACGTTTCGAAGTCACAAGACCTCTTCTTCAGGAGCTAGCCGAATCTGTACAAAAATAATTTCACAATCGAGTAAGAACAATGAAAACCAGTACAAACATTGAGCGGTAACAAGCGAAAGTATTATACTAAAATATACAAACGCGCTCACTATAGTACATAGTTAAATCGACCAAGAGATTATAGAAGTAGAATTACTTATAATCTTACGTCCATGTAATAAAAATATGCACGTGTTGACATACCATGAAGAAACCATGAATGAACTAAATAGAATAAAGAGCGTTTAGCATTCAATATACAATAAGCAAACAAAGCATCCAATATAACATAGCGAAAGTACCGCGTGTTAACAATAACGCGTGCCCTCAGGCAATAATGCTACAAAAAAGCATAAGCTTCAAATAAAATCACTACTCAAATAATGCTAAGTTGCTAAATGCTAAGTCAATACGCTCATTCTAATGCAAAGTATAACAATAACGTGCAAAAGTAAAGTCAAGAAACACGACCGACACGAGCGGCCACTCACCAGGCAATCAACGCAAAAAGAGAAAGATTCCGGAAGATTCAGTAAGACGTACCAACCAAAGATACCAGAATTAGGGTTAGGGTTAGGGTTAGGGTTAGGGTTAGGGTTAGGGTTAGGGTTAGGGTTAGGGTTAGGGTTAGGGTTAGGGTTAGGGTTAGGGTTAGGGTTAGGGTTAGGGTTAGGGTTAGGGTTAGGGTTAGGGTTAGGGTTAGGGTTAGGGTTAGGGTTAGGGTTAGGGTTAGGGTTAGGGTTAGGGTTAGGGTTAGGGTTAGGGTTAGGGTTAGGGTTAGGGTTAGGGTTAGGGTTAGGGTTAGGGTTAGGGTTAGGGTTAGGGTTAGGGTTAGGGTTAGGGTTAGGGTTAGGGTTAGGGTTAGGGTTAGGGTTAGGGTTAGGGTTAGGGTTAGGGTTAGGGTTAGGGTTAGGGTTAGGGTTAGGGTTAGGGTTAGGGTTAGGGTTAGGGTTAGGGTTAGGGTTAGGGTTAGGGTTAGGGTTAGGGTTAGGGTTAGGGTTAGGGTTAGGGTTAGGGTTAGGGTTAGGGTTAGGGTTAGGGTTAGGGTTAGGGTTAGGGTTAGGGTTAGGGTTAGGGTTAGGGTTAGGGTTAGGGTTAGGGTTAGGGTTAGGGTTAGGGTTAGGGTTAGGGTTAGGGTTAGGGTTAGGGTTAGGGTTAGGGTTAGGGTTAGGGTTAGGGTTAGGGTTAGGGTTAGGGTTAGGGTTAGGGTTAGGGTTAGGGTTAGGGTTAGGGTTAGGGTTAGGGTTAGGGTTAGGGTTAGGGTTAGGGTTAGGGTTAGGGTTAGGGTTAGGGTTAGGGTTAGGGTTAGGGTTAGGGTTAGGGTTAGGGTTAGGGTTAGGGTTAGGGTTAGGGTTAGGGTTAGGGTTAGGGTTAGGGTTAGGGTTAGGGTTAGGGTTAGGGTTAGGGTTAGGGTTAGGGTTAGGGTTAGGGTTAGGGTTAGGGTTAGGGTTAGGGTTAGGGTTAGGGTTAGGGTTAGGGTTAGGGTTAGGGTTAGGGTTAGGGTTAGGGTTAGGGTTAGGGTTAGGGTTAGGGTTAGGGTTAGGGTTAGGGTTAGGGTTAGGGTTAGGGTTAGGGTTAGGGTTAGGGTTAGGGTTAGGGTTAGGGTTAGGGTTAGGGTTAGGGTTAGGGTTAGGGTTAGGGTTAGGGTTAGGGTTAGGGTTAGGGTTAGGGTTAGGGTTAGGGTTAGGGTTAGGGTTAGGGTTAGGGTTAGGGTTAGGGTTAGGGTTAGGGTTAGGGTTAGGGTTAGGGTTAGGGTTAGGGTTAGGGTTAGGGTTAGGGTTAGGGTTAGGGTTAGGGTTAGGGTTAGGGTTAGGGTTAGGGTTAGGGTTAGGGTTAGGGTTAGGGTTAGGGTTAGGGTTAGGGTTAGGGTTAGGGTTAGGGTTAGGGTTAGGGTTAGGGTTAGGGTTAGGGTTAGGGTTAGGGTTAGGGTTAGGGTTAGGGTTAGGGTTAGGGTTAGGGTTAGGGTTAGGGTTAGGGTTAGGGTTAGGGTTAGGGTTAGGGTTAGGGTTAGGGTTAGGGTTAGGGTTAGGGTTAGGGTTAGGGTTAGGGTTAGGGTTAGGGTTAGGGTTAGGGTTAGGGTTAGGGTTAGGGTTAGGGTTAGGGTTAGGGTTAGGGTTAGGGTTAGGGTTAGGGTTAGGGTTAGGGTTAGGGTTAGGGTTAGGGTTAGGGTTAGGGTTAGGGTTAGGGTTAGGGTTAGGGTTAGGGTTAGGGTTAGGGTTAGGGTTAGGGTTAGGGTTAGGGTTAGGGTTAGGGTTAGGGTTAGGGTTAGGGTTAGGGTTAGGGTTAGGGTTAGGGTTAGGGTTAGGGTTAGGGTTAGGGTTAGGGTTAGGGTTAGGGTTAGGGTTAGGGTTAGGGTTAGGGTTAGGGTTAGGGTTAGGG
>CAXBUH010000026.1:0-53000 GCA_963978895.1 Erpobdella octoculata | reverse complement strand
GCGGTAAAGCGTTCGCCTGTCGGCGGTTCGATTCTCACCGGCGTCACCATCAAGCAAGCAAGTAGTTTACAGGCAGAGCTCAGGTTGAGTGTCTCGCGGGGTTAGCTAACTCCTTTCACTAACCTATAAAAAAAACCTAACATAGTATAAAATAATTTAATATAATATAATAAATAGAAAAAATAAAAGATAGAGCACGCTGGCCAGAAATTAATGATTCGCTACCATTGAATGTCCTTACATTGAAGACACACACTTGAAAGCCCTTTATAAGTTTGACGGTGCTTTTGACACAAAGCCACAAAGGGCTGTACCCATTGATATATCAATGGCTGTACCTTATTATCATTAAAACTTCATGTCTGTACAGTTCTGGGGGGGTGCTTCTTTAATTTATAACCCACGCGACAATCTGGCCAATCAGACGTGGTAGGTTCATCTCCAATCACTCGACTTTACTCCAGGTACCTATTGAAACATATTCGGATTTTTCATAGCGCATTATCTAAACTCAGAAAAGTTATTACCAGAGTGCTGTTTGTAGCAATTTAGTTGTATTTTATGAGCACGGCAAGCAAACCAACTTTCTATTACCCAATGATTTCCTGGGGGTTCTCTGAATACCAACCATTATCGTATTCAAAATACTGATGAACTTGTGAAGCTGATCTTGCCCACAAATTTATTAACAATGCTGTGCTATATTTTCTTTTTAGCATTTCTGTTTATAAGCAGTTATGATTGAAAAGAAGTCATCAGCATCAGCTTGACATAGAGTGATACTCTGAACAAATTTTATTCCACTTTATTGCAGTGGAATTTATACCTATTTTCTGTGAAGCATCACATAGCAGATTAGCTACTGCACCACACATGGCTGTTTCACCATCCCTTTATCTCTACAAAATTGAATAGGATACTGGTATCAACTCAGATGAATCAAACCCTCAAAAAAAAGATCCATCTATATAATTAACACTAGATATTTGAAAAGTACAGCCAAGCAATAAAACACTGCTTACCTTCAATAAACATAAGAATTATAATAACAAGTTAGAAGTCTAATAATATCTAGTTTCAAAATACAATTTCTATTCCAAAGATTTAATTCTTGAACCTATTTTACAGCGTTTATAGTCTGACATATTTCGAAATATAATGAAAAAAGCTAACCGTTTAATGCAAACATGGGATGAAACAAGTCTACATAATTGACTCAATTTAACGCAATGAAGATATAAAAGTCCATCAAAAAACCACTAATTTCATAAAAATGAGAAATAAACAATATATTAAGACATTAAAATGTACTTATTATATGCAATTAATTTTTTTTAGCTGGTGGACTTCATCATCACAAGCAAAAGTTGGTTTGTGACGTTTGACATTTTACAATTAGGGAACATATTGATCTCGAATCTTTAATACACGGACATGTGTCCAACGAAAACTTTCAGTTGTTATGAGGTACTTGAAACTGCCAACTTTTTGAGGTGCTCCAAGAACACTTGAAGACTCACATCATCTGTCAGAACGTGACCTCCGCCCGATTCCTGTTTAAAGAGGTGAAAAACATTTTTATTTTAAATCTGCATCATCCAAGAGAATTAGAATTTGATAAGTAGAAGTATTTTCAGTTAAAACTTGACTTGGATCTGCACAAAATAATCTGGCTGGTTTATCCTAGATAGACCCCCGCATGGGCTGATTTTATGAGACCGGACCCGGCTGTCTGCATATCGGTCAACCCTTCTTACAGATACAAAAGCAGGAGCCTGGCTCGATCATATAACTATAACAAGCTCTTCAGCAGAATTGAATAATAATAAGCCTCTTCCTCAATTATATATTTAATACTAACATTTGTTTTATTCTTAAGAAAATTCAATAAAATTCACCTAAAAAAACTTCAATGAAATTACAGGTACCAATTAACAAACAAAATGTTGTTAATAGTTTCCGAGACAAGCAATGTTAGGCAGAGCAGTAATAGGGAGTTCAGGGAAACTGAGCAATATTTTGCTAACTGTGCTTGGTGTAGAATAGCCGGTTACTCGGACTTTGGACATAAATTTATTTTGATTTAATTGATTTTCTTACTCTTGAATAATTAAAATCGACCAAACCAAAACTTTTTGCAACTTTACTCCTGAATAATTCAGATGAAATCATTATCAAACAACATTGAAGTTCTTCTGATTATTTAGTTTTTAGAACTCGCTATCAGTAGAAAAAAAAATAAAAATTCAACACAATTTACAGACACAAAAGCCCAAGCACGATCTTTGCTGACTTAGATGGCGTGGGACCACATTCATTTTTGAACACCAGTTAGATATTATTACAGTATAGAGTGTATTGTCTAGTGTATAGACAACCAATGTGGAAACTTGATGAACCAACATCAAAATGTAACCAGGTATAAAAGCTGAAACAGCAAATTATAAACTCCCACCAACAACGCAACAATAAAAATAACATCTAAAACCTTCACAGCAAACCCCTCAACCAATATAAATAAAGATAATTTAATATCACATAAGCAGAGAGCTTAACAATTCAGCAATACAAACCATCTGACTACACGGTGCTGAATTTGCATCCAATGATAATGACTAACAAAGGGAAGATTATGCAAATGACATAAATTTTAAACTATTATGAAATAAATAATATAAATATTTAATGAAATAAATACAATTTTTAAGAGCTAGCATATTTGCTATCAAGAAAGTTTTGGTGAAGATATTTAGAAAAGTAAAGACGAAATAAATAAATTTATAAGAGTAAAAAACAATTGTTTTGCAATACATATTACTTATATTAACAATTATTTTAACAAATTTTTTTTTCAATATAAATATATAAAATTATTCCAACAAAATAAAAAATTACAAAACCATAGCAACAAACATTTATATGCAAACAAACACAACCAACCTGTCCTAAAGAGTACATATTGTTGTGCGTTTGGGACGGGTTGACTCTCGATAGAAGAAATCTCGCCTGGAAACAAATAATAATAAAAAAAATTATTTTAACACATAAAAAACCTTACAAATTTTGATTTCAATCATTTACAAAATTCAAATCTTGACATGTAAATAACTTGTTCACAATCAATTTGATCACAGAAGATAAACAGGTCCAGGATGTACAATTTGATCACAGAACATAAACAGATTCAGGATGTACAATTATTACTAGTTAATATAACAAAAGCTGGAATAAATAATCTCTGTTACACACAAAAATAAATATTCTAATAGTCTCCAACGAGTTAAACATATACCAATAAACATCTTCATCATAAGATCAGCATTTTAAAGTCTATGAAATTATAGAATAAAATAAAACAAAACAAAATTATACAAACCTGGGAAGCTCCTGATTCTGTATCTATGTATCTGGGCATGGGAAAACGAGTCTGTAGAATCTCCTGTGCATCATCTACAGGAGCCTGAAGTAGTTGTTTGAAGTTTTCATATTCTGGAAGATTCTGATATCCTGCTTTCCTCCACTGAGCGATCGTCTGCCACAACAAAGAAATAAATTTTTATTCGATACTTAAATGGGATTTCCATATACTATCACATACAAATATAACTAGAACCATAATAAAAAAATATCTAAAATAATATAATATATTTAAAATTAAATTAAAAACAAACAATTTACCTCTCCATGATAGATGAGAATTTGAAAGAAGGTATCCATCAACAAAATTCTGTCTGCTAAAATGCTGCTTGTATCCAGAAGTACAGGCTAATAACATGCAAGCATAAAATATATTCTTATTTATTAATCTATTATTTGTATTATTCAAACAGGTTAATTGAACACAAAAATAATGGTTTAGCAGTCTTCGATGAGTGTAATAAGAAATATTCATACAATAAGTATGCATGTTGTGTAAAAGAATTAATACAACAAATATATCTCATCTTCCAAATGATTGGCACCTTAAAATCAACATTAAATGTCAGAGTGCTGCTGGTTAACATGGAAGTCTAAAATTCTGTCCACACTTAATACCAGCAACACTGATTCAACATCGGCAACACATACCTCCGGCGGACCACTGAAACTGTAAGCATAAAGGATCGGCTGTATCATTATCAAACTCTGGGTCAGATCTTCTACCATCAGCATGTGTCTATAAACATTTAAAATAATTTATGTAAAAATAATTTGTAAAATAAGAAAACGTAATCAGGTAAAAAGTAATTGCTGACTACCTACCTGTAGTAGGTTGTTTCATCTGGACTGTTGTTGAACACCTGTAGCAATTGGGACCTTCTCAGGTGGAACATGAACTGTGGATACATAGTGAAATGTTCCATGAAGCGAAACGAACTGGGGTCATCTTTGTTGAAGTCTCCAAACTTCTGACACTGAGATAAGAAAACACAGCGAGATATTTTATAAACAATTGATTAGCATAAGTATCACACCCACATCTGAAGAAGATAGTATTATATTTATATATATACTCTTACAGTTTCTCCATTTCTATATACACATTACTATACAAACGATGTTTATAACACTCCGTAATAATAATTATAAAAACAAGTCTTAAGAAATCGTGCATATTATAAAAATCAATATTACTGCTCCATTATGATATTTAAGCATCATACATCACCACCACTGTTACAATTATCACCACCACCACAGCACTCATCATCATCATCACCACCATAACACTCATCATCATCACAACCACCATAACACTCATCATCATCATCATCACCACCACGGACCAGCCTGATCAGCATCCTATCCAGCCATCTCAGCACATCGGGTGCCTCGTCAGTTTCAGCTCGGAACGAAGCAATTCTTGCCATCAGCACGGCCGCTGCTTCCTGATCAAAACCTGCCGCGACGTTCTGAATGTTGATTGAAGCATCAATCCAGCTGGAAAAAAAAGAAGAAAATAAGACAGAAGTTACACACCTTTAAGAATAGCCATCCTCATACCAACTGATACCAAGTGAGACAGGTGGTATAGCAGTTAGGTCCTTGGCTATTGTAGCGACAAGTTATCATGAAGTTTGTTAATTAACAATAATGCCATTATGATCAAACCCGTTTACATAACCAAAATTAAACTATTATAACTTCTATAGATCATACTCAAAGTAATAAAATAACTTGCACTCGATAAAATTATTACAACAATCTGTAAAAACAACAACAACAAATCTAACTTTCTTGCAAGAGTGGTCACTCTGACTCTTCTCTGACCACTGGAGTGCTGGTACTGAGTTATGAATTGGATGTATCCCCGTCCGCCTTGAGGGACTGGTGCATTGTGCTGCTCGTGAGGATTGATTGAATAAATATGCAGTGCATAAAAATATTTAATTTCTATTACTGGACAGTTGTAATGAATAAAGCCATAAAAATGTGTATTACAGTGAGTGGCCAAACATGACATAGACAATTTTTAAATAACAAAATGATTGAAAAAAGTCATGCAAGTATAATTATGGATTTAATTAAAAATACTTATATCGAGAAACCCTTTAATATTACAATAACATTGCTATAAAGCTTGAACATTAATCATAAGAATTTAATGTAATTCAAGATAATAAAATATAACTTTTAAAAATTATAATTAACAAGAATTATAATTTCTACCTGTCCAGCAACTTCGAAAAAGAAAGCATAAGTGGAACTTGGATTGATGCCGCACATCTTCCACTGGCACGTTCCACCTATTCCGAGCTCCGTTTCCGAGATGTTCGAGCCTGTCTTATTGTTCATAGATGCACAAGATCCGATGCACCCTTGCAATTTCAACTCCTTTGATGTCTACAAGATAAATATCAGAATGATATTTGAATATATATGGAAGCACTAAAAATTAGTAGAGTTATCAAAGAAGTCGCTGCAGTGACTTAGATACAAGGCCCCTTATCAAAACTTTTATTAAATATTAAAAATCTTTTACGAACCTTAATTTCGACCGTTCCACCGAAAGCCATTTTGAATTCATTTTTTGAATCTTTAGCAAAAACGCGTTGGAAGGACTGCTTGAACAGAGATGTATTGAATGAATCACCCATGAACACATGTCCCCTGTGATTAATTTAAAATATTTATTAAAAAAAAATAATTAAATCGTATAAAAAATATAAACCGGGCAATATAAAATATGAAAGTCACCAACCCAGTAAGATTGAAGAGATATCTCATCTCTAAAAGACCGGTCTGATCAAGCGCACAAGCGAAAACATCAACCACATGACCGTTGTTAGCTGCTCTGTGAGCCAGTGCTTCGTAGTGCTATAATTTATTAATAAAATAAATCGTCTATTAAAAAACAATTAAAACATTTTTCATTTTAAACTTATATATTATTAAATATCAATTATATTATCAATTCATGCCATATCCTTAGTCATATTCAGAAAAAATTTCTGAAATTAACCTTCATTGCTTTCTTCATATATCTACAGTTGTCCTTCTCTATATCATGGTGAGACCTGATTGGATATTTCAACTCATCACAGAGCACCTTGCCTGGTCCCTGGGTGCATGCCCCACCCATGAACATCATGATACGAGCCCCAGTGTTGGGGTAAGTGCACTGTTGGAAATTAATAAAATAATAGTTGCTGATTCTGTCCAAAATAACTTTATTGAAATTAAATGTGAAGCTAAACATTGCAAATATAAAAAATCACTACGTTATAAAAATTGTACACATTAGAAATTTCCAAACAAAAGTATTACGAAAAAAGATACTTTTTTCAAAAAACACGCTTTTATTTATGTGTGGAAAGTGCACTAAAAAGTATAAAAAAAAATTTTCCTTTCCTTCTATATGTCATCAAATAATCTTTGACTAAAAATAAAAGCGTGGGAGCTCATCCTAATCCATTTCCATCATAATCCATGGATTATGATGAGCGTCCCACTCTTTTATTTTTAGTCAAAGATTATTTGATGACATATAGAAGAAAAGGAAAAAAATTATTTTATACTTTTTAGTGCACTTTTCACACATAAATAAAAGCGTGTTTTTTGAAAAAAGTATCATTTTTCGTAATATTATTTTTTATAATTTTTGGTCTTATATTAACGTTGCATTTGCGAATTTACGTAAAAAGTCTTCGTTCAAATCTTCTTTACTAAATTTGTTTGGGTCCGTCTAATTATAAAGATAAACCACATGTCTATCATGCAGATTTCATGGCTATTAATGTAGGTTGACTCCGCCCATGTCACCTGCGCCAGTTGAGCGTTTTTCAGTGTGTGTGTGTGTGTGTGGTGTATGTGCGTTTATATGTGCATAAGTATAGTTATATAAGTATGTATAAGTATAAGGTGCACGCTACGTTAGCAATGATAGAGATAACGCCGCTATGTAGGCCTGAATTCACAGCCTGCTTATTGATTGCATTGGCGTATTTTAGTTAATTAAAATTTAAATAAATATTTTTATGATATGAAAATATTAAAATATTGCATTGTCATCGAGAATACATGTGTTTTGAAATTTTCAAGTCAATTGGACGAGTAGAAGTGGTCGAAAAATCGATTTAAAAACCTGAAAATACAACATACAACAAACCGTGTGAGGTAAATAAAAGCGTGTAAAATACTCAATTCTTATCTGAATCTGAAATGTAGTTTGACCAATAACCAAAAGAAAAAGACATTTACCTCAAGAAGACCAATAGCAATAGAAGCAGCAACGCCAGTTGATCTCAGAGGTCTTTTGCCCTGCGCCACAGGCCATGGATCCCTCTGTAGTTCACCAAGGAGATCTGTTAAAGCCATGTCGCATTTATGCAGCGGCTGTACAAATCTAAAAAATTAAATGATTTTTAATTTACAGTGCTGAAATGAATTATTTCATGTTTGCATGTTGTGTATTAATAATCTTCTGAACAAAATTTTCAACAAATTATTAAATAATACATGGCCTAGAAATTATTGATTTTTGCAATAATAGATATTCTCCTTTAAATAAAATACTATACAAAAATAGTTTTAAAAAAAAATTTAGTATAACTTATACGAATCTGAAGTGCTAAAAACTTGAATTCCTAAAAACCACCATATAATAATACTGTTATTAACAACTAGCATACCTGCTGTAGGGAAGTTGAGGCTGACCCCCTTGCTGATTTGATGGACGAGCTGATTGACCGCCAGCGGGTATGCCTTTGCCAATTCCCAACATCTCCTGGTGATCAGTTATTTATTCATTTAGAAAAATAAATAATTTGAAAAATAAATTAACTAATTTAGTTAAAAAAATAGCATTTTATTGCTAAATTTATCCTTTAACTAATTATTTTCATATTCAGTTATTTAGTTATTTATTTATTTGATGATTTATTTATCATCTACTTACTAATTTATTAAAATAATCGTCCCTTAATATTCTTTGTTGTTGAATTTTTGAGTCAAATATAAAAAACAGAATTTATTTCAATACAAATGTGACAGTGCAGTAAACACTGAAATGCAAGCTCACATATTAACAATGTTAGTTTCATAATGAATGCATTTAAAGTATTCTTAAGAAAAATATATAAGAAACAAATCAACAAAAATAAATATCTATGATACCTGGATCTGTTTCGCATTAAGATCTTTGGTCCCTTTGAATACATAGCTCTTTGAATAACCATCACATCCCAGTTCGTGTATCTGAACCATTCTTCCAAATGTAATCAATCCAACCAGTGCATTTGGTGGCAGCAAACTCAAAGACATTTGCAGGGACTCCTGAAAATTTGCCAAAATTTGAAGTCATTTTCATAATAACAACGAGTAATATTGAACATATAAAATCATAGAATCATAAAACCAACCTAACATTAAATACAACAAAATCAGATAAATAAATAAATACCTTCACAGCTTGAAGGTCTTCTTCTTCCATGCATGTGTCAAGAACAATCAGGAAGATCGGTGGATGACATTGAGCTTTCTAGAATTGAATCCAATGAATTATAAATATATATATATATATATATATATATATATATATATATATATATATATATATATATATATATATATAAAATATTCAACACCACATTTATAATAATGAGATTCATGAACATAGTGCTCTAATATCCTAGCAATTTTTTACATCTACTTTAAACTAAAAACCTCCAACAATTCAAAGTAAAAGAAAGTTATTTATAAAAAAAAAATACAAACAGTTAGAGTGTACTCCAGAGTTGAAAAGTAAGGAATCAACTCAGCGGGCTGGTGCTGTTCCGTGATGGCCGCATATTGAGGAGGAAACTAATAATGGAGAAAAAAAAAACTTCCAATTAATGTTTACATTATTAGGTTGTTAATCAATAAAAAAAAAGCTTCCGTGAGTAGATGGAGAAAGGAGTAGATTTAAATAAATAATGAATAAAATTCTATTTCAATGCAAATATACTTACCGGGTTTCTTTGGAAACAAAAGTTACAAGTCCACACCTTGCCTCTGTAGTCAACTTGACTGCATAAAATCCACAGATCAACAAATTAATTATCACAGTAAAATAAATAATTAATTTCAATAATAAATTGATATAACACCAATGGGTAGAGGTGGGGCACTTTTGAAGGAGAAGGTTTCGGTAAACAACTTAAATAGCAAGTCTTAAGCTTAGACTTGAAAATATTGAGGCAATCAGAATCCCTGAATTCAAGCTGGATTATCGCATGTGACAGAAAGCACTTGGATAGTTTGGTAAGTTTTTCTTCTGTAGCAAGAAAAGAGAAATGAAGTTGCCTTGAATTCAAACTCTGTGTCAGTTATTTGCAAAAAAGAGTTAGATATTATGTGGCTATGATTTGTGAAATAGAAAAAAAGTAATTCCCTGGATATGACAAAAATACTGAAATGCTGATGCATTCAACTAATACTATATCAACTGCTAGTGAAACCATTATTAAATAGACAACTCAATAAAGAATTAATTTTTTTAAATTAAATAAAAGAAAATATTGGGATGTTAATGCCACTTAATACATCATCAGCAGACTCAGCATATTATTTATAATTTAAATGGAAATACACCTTATGTAATCTATATCATTATATATATGCCTATGTACGAACATCAAAAGTTATTGCGTAACAAAATTAACATTTTTTTACATAAAAAAAGTTTGAAGCTTTCAAGCAACTTTAAGCAAATCTATTTGACATCTTATAGGCAAAAAGAAGTTAAGATGGAAAGGAAGAAAGAAAGGGCACAGGAAAGCAAGCGGGAGAACGAGCAGGAGTGAAAGAGCTAGCGGGAGCAGGAGAACAAGTGGGAATGGGAGAGCGAGCAAGAAAGGGAGAGGAAGCGGGAGAACAAGCAGGGAAGTAAACAGGAGCGGAGAAAAACAATAGAAACACCTCTAAAACCCAGGCAATGCCTGGTAACCCCACTAGTTTATATTATAAAAACACTAATAACTCCATGAAAACAAAACATTCTAAGCTCCACAAACTTTTAGTAAAAAAGGTTGATTAATATGAGGTTCAGAGCTGAAAAATTTCATACTTTAAAACATGTTATATGTTCTAACATGGCATGTCTTCAACAAAAACTAAAAGTTAAATTCATTACATACAATCAAAATGATCATAGCCAGAATACTGAGATGTTCAAATCAAGTCAAGTAATAAATGCTCAAAACACCCATATGGACACAAGGCCATTACCAGTGTTGTGTGGCAGTGATCAGGCACTGAAGCAATGTCCACATATAAAGGAATCAATTCATAATTTAACATTTTTTGCTATTTAAAGATGCTTACAATTCTTACTGAATATCTATAAACCGATTGCACATATACACACATCTAATGTGGTATGATACTTTTGATTTTAGTAACAGAAGCATCTGTCACTTCAGCTAATTGTGTTTCCACCATTCAAGACACAACAGGAAATAATTAGTAACAGCTGGTATAAATGATGCTAAAATATTAAATAACAGATTTACATGTAAAAACAAAATGAAGTAGAGCCATTCAACCTGTTATACCATATTAACGTGCTGGAAATAATCTTATTAATTATTTCTTATAAATGCCAAATACTAATTTTCAACTCTTCAGGATTACAGCTCATCCCTCATCTCTATGATAATCTCTTATTATAGCATCCTGAGTTGATTTTGATAATAGATAACATTACTTCTATGGCTAAATATTTCAAAAACACAAACAGTAGTCATGTTAAAAAAATTTGTTTAACATTTTTTGAGAGAAGAAATAAAAGGATATAAACAAGTTAATTATTGGAAAATACTGGTATAAACAAAAAAAACACGGTAGTAGCAGATATAGCACTAATACAGCAAATAATACAATAATACCCAGCATGAGTTTGCTCACCAGAATGGATTCAAAACAGCCCGACAAATAGAGCGGGTACAAAGGACTGGGTCGTATTGTATGGAGGGAAGCTCTGGTCTTTCCTTGATAGGTGTATAGAGGCACCCAAGAGGTACAATCATCCGGGTTGCTTCCAGCCTACTTGATGGCCAGACGTTCCAACTGAATCGTATGCCATCTTTATCTTCATTTTGTTGAATAAATTCTTGGTACGTAGCCATGCTGAGGCTCTGGAACTCTGGAAGTTTTAAACAAAAATTTCAAAATAAAAAGAAATCCAAATAAGTAATCCGAATAGTGAGTAGTCTGAAAATCTGAAACGTAATTCGTAAAATAGTTTTAGTGTTTTAGTCACTTTTAGTTTTAGTGAAGTTTAGTAAGTAGTTTTAAAAAAATGGTGATCGCTGAACAACAGTTGAGAAAGTGTTAATCTTTTAACCCAATACTCTATTCGTAAACCCTCAAAAAATAAATAAAATAAATTTTTTTTAGTCTGATAAGCTATTATTATACCTTGCGTATTTACAAATGCAACAAAAATCTCAACCAATAACACCGACAGTCGCCACGCCAGCACATACGACACGAAACATAGATATAAATGACACGAAATAATTTAGGTCAGGAGTGGATTCGATTTAATTAATTACAAATATTGACTGATAATAATGCAGTCGTTAATGCAGTTGTTAAAATCCAACTTTTATGTTTTTCGATGGCCTACCTCCGGTCTTCCCATTGATATATCAATGTCTTCCGCAATTACCTGTATGGTTTTAGTACCTATTATTTACACAAACTGATTTGATGAGCCTTATGGTAATTCATAAAAAATAATCACAAGCACTTTAAACACTTGTAGCCTTCTTCGGTTATTGCTGGAACGAATTGGCTTATCAGTAGTGTCCATGCAGTCAGTAGTAAGGACTAAGGTCTACCACATCCAGCACATTCTTAACCCTCCCTCGGGGCACGGTGGCCCAAAAAGTATGGGTAAAATTTTTGAAATTTAATGTTTGATTTAAAAGTTTTAATATTACTTTTGGCCAAAATTTATTTATTTACTAATTGAATTTCTATTACAGTTTGAAGAAGACTAGCAGTAGCAGTAGGTATATATAGTTAGTTAATATATTGACCTTCTCTCCTACAATAAACCGCGCAGCCAGCCAAATTTTTATGGGCAATAACTTTCTTTCTTGAAAAACTGATAACCGGGTGGAAGATAGTCGTATGTACTTTTCCCTAAAAATTTTTCAAACATTTTCATGAGCTGCCATATTAAATTTTTAATTTTTAAATTTGCGTGGGTGGCCGAAACGGTTTGTGGGGCTGGCGGATTCAGAGTGACAGTTGTCCTAACGTTCATTCATCTTCTTATTTTAGTTTGTTTTATCTGTCTCTATATTGTTTTGAACTCATCTCACTTAAAGTTTCTCGCAATATTGGTGTTCTCTATAAGTCTTCTCACCTGTTAAGCAAATCTACTTTGCTTACTAGTTACTAACTCCTTTTTCACAAAAACCTTCCTCCATTGACTGTCAAAGTTGTTTGAAAATTTCATTGTATTGAACATTAGGGCGCTACTTCGTATATCAATTAATACCACAGCCGCGCCGGGAACTGCTCGTGCATATGGGATCACACAGGGTTACCTGACACCCGCACGTGTCTCCGAAATCGGAATGTGCCGAACCATGGCCGAACCCTATCACACCACAGTCGTGAATGAATGGTGTAGCAATGCATAAAGGACATAGATAATTGTATTATTAGTAATTGTATTATAATTCAATGATGAAAAAAGCTACAAATACTTCACCCCTCCTTCCTCGGTCATTGAGATAATACAATTTTGGAATGTGAGTTTTATAAACATTTTGTTCCCTTCCATGGTTTTGCTGAAAGGAAGCCCCCTGCTTTTGCTGTTTTATATATGCGAGATACATGCAGTTTTAATATTGGTTTACTCATACTTTCGAAAAAATTAATAAAATACGGCTATACTTACTACTTAGCTAACATATTACCTACTATATAGTTGGAGATTGAGTAATAATGTTCACTTCAGATCAGAGGCGTAGCAAGGTGATTTGGCACCCGGGAACGAATAACAAAATGATGCCCTTTCAAAAAAAAAGTCGGGGAGAGGAGTTAACGACAGTCAATTCTTAATCCAAAATCTTCGATGACCGGAGGGAAGTTGCACAATCTTTTCTGAGATAAAAGTGGATGAATAAATTTCTGGAAGCACATCAGTAAACTAGTAAAGAATCAAAGAGGCAACGCTTAGAATCTGGCCTTATGTTTTTTTTGTTTTCTAATTTGTTTGATGCGAACTTGCGTAGTTGCTGAGGAGAACTTTTAGTTCAGATGCTCTTCTCTTATTGTTAGGATTTTTGTTTATTCCTTAATGTTTTTTTAATTTGTTATTTTTTTAATTCTTTTGTTTTGCTTTTTAAATGTTATAATAAATATCATAAATGTTTACGACATTTATGATATGAATCAGCTCAGCTACTTATTTATAATTTATACTATTATAAAATTAATGATTTTAGTTATTTTTTAGTTTAGAGCCTACTTTGACGAAACAAGAAGAAAAAGGATGAATAACATTTCATTTGGGATGACTCCACCTGTTTTTCCTAATTTACTATTATTTTTTCAAAAGTCACTGATGACATCAAATGAATTTGGCCTTCTCACCACCTCTGTCTTGATCAATTCTTCATGTTTGTGCCTTCCATTTTTTAATAATGTGTCAATGCCACCATTTTTTGATTATCATGAGCTGAAACAAAAGAAATCATGTGAAGTTCTTCATTCTGATGAACTTGTTGCTTACCCTAATGTCGAACCATGGCTAGAAGATTCAAAAGTTATCTCAAACAGCATCATTATTGTCATTTCAAGTGTGTCAGCACTTTTTCTTGTTGCAATACTCGTTGTTCTGTTTTTGTGGTGAGTTTTTTTCTATGACTTTAATTACATTTGGTTTAAGAGATTTTATACTTTTTGGACCAAAGCGACTAAATTAATGGTCTAGTGGTGACCTAACAGAGACAAGATTGCTTTTGTGATAATGAAATCTTAAGTCGTGATATTCCAATAATTAATGGTTTTGCTCTAAATTTTAAATTGTATAATGAATAATTTAATTTGTTGTAAAAAAATTGACAGCAAATTGTTTCCAAGAATGAGACTGTTCACAACAGAGGTACTTATCAACAAGCACAATGCAGTTTACTATAGAAAAAAATATAAATCATTTCATTTCGCACTGGAGAATTTTTTTAGCTATTTTTATTAGTTTTATTCTAATTTGGAGGTTTTTTGTTTACTCGGTTTACTATGCTTTTCTTCGGTTAACCTCACATACACTATTTATTAAGAAAAACTACAGTATTTTATTTTCCAGTTGATTGAACTGTTTCTATTTCCAGTTAGCATTAAATTTTTTACGTTCATGTGAAGGGAAGTGAAATGGAATACATATTTCAAAGTTATTTTTAATGTGAGATCTTATTGATTTTTAAATGAAGTGGCTAATAAAGAACTAACATCTTAACACATTTAAAAAAATATAATATAAAAATTATATGGTTATTTAGATTACATACTATTTTTAATTGATAAGTTAATAAAGCTATTTATTGTTTTAATTATTTAGCAGCTTTGTTCAGGTTAATTTACAATAATCAGACAAAATTATGCCGTTGGTGTTTACTGTTATTAAACATACATGAGAATTAATAGTTGCTTCACAATCAGCATAATCGGTTATCTAGAAACGTGTAAATGATGTTTCATAACTACATTTATTCCAAAAAGTTTTTTTTATTAAATTTTTAATTTTTTTTTATAAATAGTCATCAGTCGGATCGAGAAATTTGTTTCACAAGAACCCTTCAACACATGGAACGCGGAGAGAAAGCTTCTCGTTACGTTCAGAACATCAACCAATCAACTGTTTAGTTTTCTTTTTAAACTTTGTTTTTAATTGATTTTTACTATTTTTTCTGGCTTGTTGGACTGATCTGCAAGTTGTGCATATTTAATTTTTGTTGGACTTTTAAACCTACTTGTTTGTTGTTGCCATGTTTCAGGGACATCTAAAAGAGAAAGTCATGGATTATAAAGCTGATCCTGACATTTTAAAGGATTTGTTTTAGCTGGAGAAATGCTTGCCTTTACTGGAAATTATTTTTTATTGTTTTTTTTTTAATTTTGCTTACTTTTATACTTAAGATTTCTATGTTTTCTTTTCATGTTTTCCGAACTTTCTGACCAAACTGTAATACTAAGTCACTCCATTTCTAAGTTTTTAACTACATATTTAGCCAGCTCTTTTATTTTCTGCTCACACTTTCTTGGAAATAGCTTTTATTATATAAATATATTACAATAATTGTATCTTTAGGGTCAACTCATGCGACCTGCAACCCACTGGTTTCAAGTCGGGTTTCTGTCGGGATTTCTTGTCAAATTTTTCAGTTTATTCAGCTGTAACTGTCTTGGCTTCAGCTGGGCAGCAATATAATTCCACATTTTCTTGTGTGTGAAAACCTTTAACTAGGTTGCAGGTGAATGTGCCTGGAATCTCCTAAGCAAAGCTACCAGCTATTGTAGATTTTTATGTATTGCTATTATTGATGCATCTATTCCAATATTGCTTAATTACTATGAAGTTAATGTAATAAGTAATAGGTAATTTAGGACTATTTTAGAATTTTAATAATTATTACCTAGTGTCTCGTGGTTATTTTGGTGTAGCTACTGGGATACACAACTTAGATAGAAAGGCTGTAACAAGGCATTATGATGGATAGTTATGAAGATACTGGTGAAGAAAACCACATTAACATTTATAGATGTATCATAATCATAGGTGTCTTGGTGTAACTGACCTCTTATTGATTAAGATTTTGTTTCCAGAAGTAATACTCTAGGTATCTCTGAATACCTTCATTTTAGCTGGTGAAGGTACAACAGTTATACCAAGATATATTTCTATGTATCCTTTTTGAGGTTTCCCAACTCTTTGACCAAACTTTAATACTTAGTCACTCCTTACTTATCTACACTTTAGTTGTGTGGTGGTGCATTAAACTGGTCAGTTACCTGTGTTTAATAATTTTGTTATATGAATGATTTTTGTTTGTATGAAATGTATTAACAGTATTCTTGAAAACTGTGAGTTGTTTTTAATTTGTGCTTTTAAGGATAAATATGAATCTCAATCGATAAAGGAAATGGTCATACTTTCATGAAAATGCTTTTACCCAGCTTGAAGGAAGCTCTTGGAGTCATTTTTTCGTGTTTATTATTTTATAAATAAGGATGCGTGTGTTTCTTTGCAGTGTTTTGTTATTAAAGATACAATAAAAAAATTGAAGCTTTTTGGATTTTTTGTATGATGCCAGGCAATCTTGTTTTGTTAGAGGAGCTCACGTGAGATGCTTCTTCTGAATCACTTGTCTGTCACAAACTAGAATGACATAAACCAGATCATTCAAGATGATCGTTGCTTGCGCGTGATTTTATAGTGATAGTGTAGTTTCAGTCGTATTAGCCACTATTAGCATCCTATAAAAATGTTACATACAAATTTTTTAGTCTGAACTGAGGTATTTCTGAGTGTCTGACAAAAATATGAACAAGCTTAAAGTTAACCGCGCTAGAAACGGTTTGGCAGTCAAACTCTTGGAGACAAGACGATCCCAGGGCATTTACCATGGTCTAGAGGTGGTTCAGTTGACTTTGACTGAAGACTCAGAAACCTGTTAGAGAACCACTACAACGATTAGAAGCAGTCACACCCCTACAAACGCTGGTTAGGCTCGAGGCGCCGTCCTTTAGTTCAATAGGCGGACGCTTTACCGCTATACCACAAGCATCCTTATCTTTTGGTTATGGTTCATGGATTTGCAAACATATCTGATTTTTTTGTTTGGGGTCAACCATTTGACTACGTGCAGGGGGACGAGGAGGCGCGCCCCCCCCCCGATTGTGGAATAGTTAAAAATAATTTACATTAAACAAATTTAAATTATGTACATAATATTTAGTAATTAAATTTTAAATAAAATCAATTTTAAATAAAAGTAAATTTAGTAAAGATTTAAGCTCTCAATCAATGCTCGTTTCAAGCATAAAAACATTGATGGATTTCCATTTATAACACACATTTTTACCATTATTAGGTAGTTACATGTTAAATTTTTGTGTGAGGGGGCAAATCCATTATACACGAATAAATTTGTAAACAATGCCATAAAAAATTCCATCAATTTTTCAGGAGAGGGCCCTTTACCGCCCCTATGGGTGGACACTCATGGATGCGCCCCCCTTAACAAAATTCTGGATCCGCCCCTGACTACGTGCAAGGCTTAATTGCTTAATAGAATGCTTTTTCAAACCAAACTTTAAACATGTGTTATCTGAGAAGATCACGTTCTCAAGAGCCAATTGGAACTTAAAGCTCGTATAGGTTTTTAGAAAAAAGTCACAATTCTATAAAATGTATACATCAAAATTGATGGGGCTTAGTAATACAACTAAAAACTCTATAACCAATAGAACACTTTTCCGGTGTCTTATTTCTATCCACAGAAATAAAAGGTAACTGAACTGGATAACTGAATGGTTCCTTTATTTGAGGTATTGTTTACCTCTGTTTGGTCTCTCATCAATAATTTGAAACTACTGAGAGAAGGTCAAGCCTTGTCGTGAAAATACTGAACGTTTTGTAATTTTCATCGAATGTTGATCGAACTGACTAACAAAGAGTAGACGCACACCCCGGCTTGCGGAGGACGCCACGTGACGTCACGAACAAGATAGACAGATCGGAAAGAAGGAATAATATGGTGTCGAAACGTTGCTTGGGTTGGTTTTCTTACGCTTAATAACTATATTTTGTGGTTTATCTATGTTTTGAATAGATAATTCAGTAAATATTGTTTACATACAAGTTGTTTCAGTTTAACAAACAGTGTGGTGGTTTCAGTCGTGGTCTAAAATTCTAAGGAACAATCGACGCGGCGTTGGTCGGTCCATCCATCATATCCGGATCTCTCGCGTCGTCTTTTTCGCCACTTTAAAAACGCTAGCTGTGGTTGAGCTAAAAATTGAAAAAGGTGAACTGATTAGATAGAAAAGAAGCGCCATCTCCTGAAAACGATCCACAATAATAATGTCGAATAACATGTACAGAGTCGGTGGTAAGTAGCTCTAATATCGCCATGGCATTTTGATACAAACAAGATTTAAATTTAAAGTTTTAACTTTGATGCCGCGTGCTGTGTGTTTAAAAATGTAGTGATAAACTGAAGAAAATATTTTTTTGATTATTTCTTTTCACCTGTTAAGTTTATTTTGTTCAAAATGTTTGTGTTAGTTTAGTTATAAATTTACATACAAGTTATAAAATATGATGTGGCAAAAATCAAATGTTTCCAGATTGTGTTTACTTTGAGACGAACAGCACGCTTCCATATCAAATAAGGCGTATAGAAGAAATATGCAAGGTTAATATAATTTTCTGTTTTTTTTTCATGTTATTAAAAATAAGTATAAGTATAATGAGATTTGATTCGTGGTAGCATTTTGGTTACGAATAAATTTTTTAGTTACATTAAAATTTTTGCTTTATTAAAACAGACTGCGAGTGGAACTGTGGAGGCAAAGGTTATGTGCTTTTATAGAAGAAGAGACATTCCACAAAACCTTGTATCTCTAGCAGATAAACATCAAAGTATGTCAACAAGACTTATTATTAATTAAAATTTGTTATTTTAATATATAATAGTATTTGATTTGTTATTTTATTATATAAATCCACTTTTTAACTAGCTGTGCCTTTGAACAAATTTCGAAATATATAAATTTTTTATGCAATTTAAAACAAAATCAGTTGGCGGTTCAGAAGAAGAAAATGGAACGGTGGTTGTTGCGGCCAAAGAAGAACTATCAGACAAACAAAAACATCAATTGCGACACAGAGAGCTCTTCCTTTCACGACAGGTTGAAATTTATTTTCAAATTTAATTTTCATGTGTTTTTACGATGTTTAGCAGAGAATTGAATATTTTACAAAAAGATTAAAGATAAAGATTCTGATCAGATTGTAGTGGTGTTATACCGAAATGAATCAATTTCAAGACCACTACGATGCAGGCAGCCGTATTCAGCGCCTCAATCGATTTATTTATAAATTGACGATTTTGTTGATTCTGTGTCTTGTAATTTTTTGTTAAATCAATTAATTGTAATTTTTAATTGAATATGTATTTAATTTAATAGTACATATTAAATGATAAATAGGTTGAAACCCTGCCTGCTACTCACATTAGGGGGAAATGTACCATAACACTTCTCAATGAAACTGAATATTTTTCTTCATATCTCAATAAAGAGGTTTTTATTTTTTATGTCTTTGTGTTTAATGTTTTTTTCTTCCTATTTACTCTTAACGAGTAAATGATTATATGATAATTAAATGAAGATGAAACTGGATTAGAAAATAAATGGCAAATTTAATAAATTCATTATTAATAATTATTATAATAATTTATTTATAAACACAGGACATGTTTTTCTACTCCCTCGTGTATGACCCGCAAAACAAAACGCTGCTTGCCGACAGGGGTGAGATCAGGGTCGGGCCTCGATTTCAAGCAGAACCAACTCCGTTACTCAAAAAAAGTATGAATAAATTAGTTTAGAATGAGGATTTTTTCTGATTTCTTTAAAATACAGCATAGTTAAACTTGGTTGTCTGTATTTTAATTGGTCACTACAGTTTCTATCGGGGAATATATTATTTTCTTTGTTTTTTTTAAAGTTGATAATATTTTTATTTAATAACTAAGATATTCATTATATGAACAATTATTCTTAGTTTCTCATGTTGTAATAAAATCTTGTTAATTACAGATGAATCTGATGGGAGGAGTTTAGAAGATCTAGAAACACTGATATGGGATCCGATCAATCCGCTGAATGATAAACACATCGAGAATTTTTTAATCGTGGCAAGGTAAATAATTTTAAACACTTGAAATAAATCATTATACTATTATTGATAAACAATTATTATTATAATTAAAAAAATAATTTTTGTCGTTTAAGATCGGTTGGAACATTTGCCCGTTCTCTCGATTGTTCCAGCACGGTCCGGCAACCCAGCTTGCACATGAGCGCTGCGGCTGCATCAAGAGATATCACCTTGGTTGGTTGAATGATTTGAATTTGTTTATAATACTTACCTGACTGTTTAGATTAATGTATGTATTGTTTTATTGCATGTATATTAAATGGATTTTATTTGAAATTTAAGTTTATTAAGTAATTGCTAAAATAATAATTTTTAATTATTTATTTATTGGACCAATATTGTTTTGAGATAGGCTAATAGCTTTAGTAGTGCATCGTGCGATAAAGTTTATTTGTTTGTATTATTTTCATTATCATTCTGATGACGGATATTTCATTTCAGTTTACAGCAATGAATTTATTACACAAACACAACTATTCAGTCCCTGACGCCATGTTGGATCTCATTCCCCTGACCGGACCGGTTTTGTGTAGAGATGAAATGGAAGAGTGGTCGGCATCTGAAGCAAACCTTTTCGAGGAGGCACTTGACAAATACGGCAGGGATTTTATCGAAATTAGGAATGATTTTGTAAGTTTAATTATTTATGAATTTGGTTTGATGGTGAAATTTTACCCAAAGTCTATTTAGGTGAGAACCCATTATTTGAGGCTGAATTCTGGTGAATTCTCAAATGCTAGCCTAGCTTTGATAACTTTTGTGTTTTGAAAGTTATTTATGATACTGATAATGCTATAATGCTATATTTGCTGGCATATAAGCTTACTGCAGAGATGGCTAAAGCTATTTAGTTGTATATGAGATTGTTTTGTTGATTGTAATTTTTTTATGGTTTTTATGGAATATTAATTTTATAATTACAATTACATTTAGGTTAATGGTTTGAATTAAAAGTTAAAGTACTAAGTAAATGTAGTGTAATGTAGCATAATTTAGTGCAATTTAGTATAATGTAATGTAATGTAATGTAGTATGTTACATTAGTGTATTTAATTACACTAAATTGAAATGAAAGTTATGTAGTGTAATGTGGAAAAGTTTTTTGAAATGTTGATTTTATTTTTTCAAGCTTCCATGGAAAAGTTTGAAATCCATCGTAGAGTATTATTACATGTGGAAGACTACCGACAGATATGTTCAACAGGTTAGTGATCCTAGTGGGTGATACTTATCTTTGCAATATTGTTATTATTAATTATATGCGCATAGTAATGACTTAGTTACTTATTGTTGATTTAATAACTTCAGAAACGTATCAAAGCCGCTGAAGCTGAAAGTAAATTAAAGCAAGTCTACATTCCAACTTAGTGAGTCATTCTTGTTATCTTTGATTTTAGCCTGATATTACATTTCATTGATTTGTTATTTTAGGCTCATTTTTCATATTTCTGTATTTTTTATATTTTTGTGTAGGCATTTTACCAATTATTGAAATTTTTAAATTCGTTTGAATTATTTAGTGGATAAATCAGTAAAATTTAATTATAAAGCAGCAACTAAGTTTGACATCATATACATTATGCTAGGGCTTATCGAGCTTCTTCTTATTACTTAATTCACATTCATGAAATAATTTAATTTGCAGCAACAAACCCAACCCATCCCAGACAAATGACAAATCGGACAAACTCTGTGAGAGCTGCTTTGGTGAGTCTTTCATCTATTAAGGAGAATTATTACCATAAGTAACTAGGAGCCATTAAAAATTTTTATTAACGTCAAATAACTAACAAACTAATTAACTTTTAAATTTGATAAATAGATGTGAGTAATTGGTGGCATTTGTAATATTATTTTTCTGAATGACTAAATTTTGACTGATGCAAAAAAAAAAATTCAGCATCAACATCGAATCAGTGGTACACATGGGGTCCTGCCGTGCTGCAGTGTAGAGTTTGTGCTTTGTGTTGGGTCTACTGGAAGAAATACGGCGGCCTCAAAATGCCCACCCGACTTGGTATGTTTTTGCTTCGTTTGTTACTGTGTTTTCCTTTTTTTTTATTTTTTTTTAAAGATTGCACAAGATATGTATTTTTGGAACAAGTAAATTTTAGCTCTATTGTTGGATTCTTTTTTTCAAATGTCACAATTGTCCTAATAATAAAGTACTAATCTTGTGTGTTCACTTATCACATTATTTCATAATGCATTCTGTGACACAAAAATAAATGGTATGTTAATGCAATAATTGAAATGAGGAGCTCAACAAATGTTTTAGCAAAAGTGCTCTGAGAAGGTTGAAATTACCATACAAATCTTATTTAAACTGCACATCTAGTGCATTATTAATTTTGTTTGAGGACAATGTTCCATGGAGGTTTTATCTTTTAATACCTCTACAGGTAATTGACTTCATCTTTCAATTTCTGCTTATTGTAATTATAACAATTGTCATTTGTTGAGATAGTTGAAAAGCTTCAATCAAAAAATGCAGACAATTCTGGCTCTCACCATGGTAACAACGGAGAGAAGCAAAACCAGCCTGCCACTCCTCCAAAACCTTTCAAGTGCACTGTTCAAGGATGTAGTAAAGTAAGTTTATTTAAAATTTAGTTTTTATAATTTTAATTACAACAAGTATTTAATGAAGTCTTTACCCATCCAATCACGTATGGTTCTGATATAAATATAAATTTGCATATCTTATTATTGATATTTTTATTGTAGGGGGTTTTCTCATATCGAACCCCTCCAACACATCACAATTCGGTGCCAAATTTGACTTCTGACCTAGCAATTCCTGTTTCATGCAATTTAAATATTGAGAATATAACTTGTAGATTATTTTCATCTCATCTGTAGTAATTAATAAATCTTTCATTTCAGAGCGACTTCCGTACTAAGGCAGCTTTGATGCAGCACATCAGTTCAGTGCACGGCCTGCCGGTGAGGGCTGGAAGTCCGTGTCCCGTGATGAAGACAAGGGCAGCCTTCTGCCTCATCACCACCCCACTGACGAAAGCGTCTCGGCAGATCTGCAAGAATATCCTTGATATCAGAAGGGCTTGTAGGAGGCCTTTCCAGCCAATCAACATTGCTCTCATCAAGCAGGAATGTCAGTATTTATTTTTTTCTTAAATTAAAGTTATTTTAAATTATTTTTGGATCGGTTATTTACAAGTTTTTTTCCATTTTATCAAGTAAATGTTCCAGGTCAGCAGAAAATGCCTGACCTTGTGAATGCCCAAAGAAGTTTAAAGAAGAAAATAAGAGTTAACATGGAAAAAGTTTCAGCAAGACTTGGAATTGACGTCAAGATGGAAAAGCCAGCGCTTCTTCACCGTGACAACTCGGCTACGGACAAGAGGGCATCAATCGGAGGGGACGTAAAACCACGACCTCCCCTGCCTACCCATCAACAATCATCTAAGAAGAGGTCTCACGACAGTAACAATGGAGATGAAGATATCGGTAAATAAACTATTTTTTGTAATTTAGTTTATTATTACAATACATGGTCACTGTAAATGGTTGTAAGTTTAAAAATTCATCCATTGTCTTATATTTCTAATGAGAATGTATATCTACAGAACCACCAAACAAAATTCCTGCCGTCACAGCGAGGGCCCCCAGCAACATCAAGCCGATGATGCCCAAAGTGAGTGCATGACACTGACGTGCATTTATTTCAAATTCTGACTGTCATACATTGTTGCCTTGCAGTTGCATTATTTCTATTTTTTTATGAACTGATATTTTTTTAAATTCAATTAGATGCATTTATTATACTTTGAGAAATACAAACTTATATGGTCAAATCATCATCTGTGTTGAGTTTTTAATGATAGCACGTCACATTCGCCGTGACCGTTGATCAAACGTACGATTGGTTGGTTCCATGTTGTAATCTTCCCTGGGTACATGTCGGGACAATATTTGCTTGCATCTAAGACATTAGTTCATTTCGAAAAGTCTTGTGCTTCTTGATGGCTACTCTTAGGAAAAATTACTCGTTAATGTAATGACATTTATTAATTACCTATTAACCAAGTCACTGCACGATTTACAATTACTACGAGATTTAGCTTAATGTGACAGATGTTTCTCTCGTTCCTATATAGAAGTTCATAAAATTATAAAAAATATTTTTTATAATACATTTTTCTGACCATAAATGAGTATGTCAATAATACTAATATATGTAGATTATTACTTAAATGCCTATAAATTTGTCCACCTATGCTCATCAGTTGGAATACATTTTGAGAAGTTATGATGTTTTGAGAAATGCATTATTATTATCTCAAGCTTTTATTTGGCTGTAAAAGTTAAACAATTTAAAATAGGGTGGAATTTATTGGGCGGTCGATGTCTTGCAATAGATATCTATCGACAAATTAATGCAAGTATAAAGTTAGCATCTTCCTTTGAGCATCTCGTTTTTGTTGAATATTATTGTCCTGCTACAGCTGTCGTTAAAAGGTAATTTATTTATAATATTCAACAAAATCAATATTTTTTCTCATCCCTCTCCCCCTTTTTAGACGACTACGTGCCCGTGATACAAAGTGAACATTAGATACAGTGTACTCCACTTGTAACAAAATCTGTTAATTTTGCTTGTAACAAAGTTTGTTCTAGCAATATTTGCATGCTATTATATGGAACTTTGCTATAACCGAGTATAAGTTTTTGTATACTGTCCTAGCAACACATATATATATGTATGAATTAGTTGTTTCAATTTTAATCTTTAAATACACTATTGTTTGGCAAGTACGTTTCTTCATTGCTGTTCATCTTTATCCATCTAGAAATCATAAGTGGATAACTTTAAGCCTTTTCAGTGCATGATGAATGCAACAATAAAGTGTTAACAACTTCTGATTTGATGCATTTATGTTATATCTCAATGCAAAATTGTATCTCAAGATGCGAGGTTCAACAATGAACAGAATGAATGGGAGCAACTCTAAAGCACTGAACAGGATGAGAAATCACAGCCTGAATCTCAATGACAACTTCGAAGATATCTACTTAGTGGTTACGGAGACATTAAGGTAATTATTTTCAGATTAATAAAAAATAATGGTTAATTGGATCAACATATATTAAAGAAATCTGCATTGAGTCCTGTATTATGTTCAAGCCAGGTAATATCCTATATAGAGGTGCACCGCTAATGCATTGGCCGATAATCGGCAAAAGGGCCAATAATCTGTGCACCTCTAATACTATACAAGCAGACCCACAGACCAGTGCTGCTAGTAGATTTTCAAACAAAACAAAAACTTAGAGGTTATATATATATATATATATATATATATCTAATATATATTCACAATCACTTTAACAGGAGACTGAGGAAGCAAGTGAGCACAGCAGAACTGAAGAGATGCGGAAGGAACCCATGGAGGAATATGCCGACTGGAAACTCAACTCTGCCCACTTCTAATGTTGTCGTACTCGACTAAAACAAGCAGCGACTTTTATTTATCTTATTAGTGTTTTTAAGTGCCCTCCCATTTAGTTCCTTGTTTTGGTCATCAGCGATGCCAATTTAACTATTCACAATTGAATCCTTTATTTTTTTTTGTTCAAACTGAATTTTAAAAAGTGATTTGATTGTTATAACAAGACAGTAACTGCTGCTGTGCTAACATACAAACGTGTTTTGTAATGAGTTGATTGCGTTTCGTTAGCGGTGTGTTGAAATATCATGTGTTCTCATATTTATTACCTGGTAATTGAAAGTACGTTGTGAAGATATATACAAAGTTGTATTGGGCAAGTGGAATTGTTGGTTGTTTACACGATGTTGGAATGGTCTTCTTCTGTCATGTTGATTAGTTTTTTGTATTGTTTACTTCATAAAACTTAAGTTATTTAATGTTTTGTTTCAGTGAAAAATAAAAATTACATGGATTCTGCCATAAGACACATTTTCTATTATTTTCTGATTAAGTGCAGATTGGAAATAAATGTAGTTTTTATTACTGGAAATAAAGATTATAATATTTACAACGAAGTTAAGCATGGGTTGTTTGACAAGAAATTATAAAATTGCATTACAGTTCAGTCCAACCGCAAAATTTTTGAATGAGAAAAAAATAATTAAACATCTCGGCACGTATTAGAAACTTCCATTTCAAATAATATCGAACATTAGAAGTTTAATAGGAAACGCTGTCATCATACACTGTAGCTGCTCTTCAAACAGGAAGCTGGAACACTCAAAAACAAGCATTATATATACATATACAAAGATCCATAATGTAACAAATTTTCAAGCACTTTAGATGTAGGTTATTGTGTCAGATGGATGAATTTGGTAAATAATCACAGAAGTAGATCATCATCACTTGCATAATTCTGAAGACCTTCTTCTCTGAAAAAACTTATTCTACTGTCGCCATCAAAATCCTGTAAAGCATGAAAAGTGAAGTTATTCATATGAAATCAGGTTTCATTAGGTTTGGATTTGCAATAAAAATTAAATCAAACCCTAGAGTTTATAGTTGAATCTACTCTCTCATAACCTTGCTGATTCCTGGAAAAAACATTCAGGATTTGAATTATTTTTTCAAAAGAAAAAAAATCTTAAATATAAATTATTTGAAGTAGAATTGATGTCTTATGAGATTTTTTATGCATAAAAATTTGGGTTTTCTCTCAAAATGAGAGATTACTAAATTACCTTTGAATAAGCAATTTTTTCTTGTAAGCAAAAGCACTGACAATGAGAACAATGCAAACAATGACAATCGGTATGATAATGAATGCAACATAAGTCTTTCCGTGTCTTTGCTGGATGGACGGCAACACAGGAGTTGAATGGCTCTGAATTATCTCTGTATGACTAACAGATAATATTGTTGCAATTAATAAGATTGATATTAATATCAATATCGATAATAAATTATAGTAATAAATCATTACTAATGACAATAGCTTTGTTAATGATGGATTGCTAATAATAATAATAATGTCACTACTTATAGTATTGTTAATAATAATTATAGCACACATGGTCATAGCATTGTCAATAATGATAATTATAGGAGAGCATTGATTTAATTGGCTTTAATAAATTATAGTAATAAATCATTACTAATGATAATAGTTTTGTTAATGATGGATTTCTAATAATAATAATGTCACTACTTATAGTATTGTTAGTAATATTTATAGCACACATGGTCATAGCATTGTCAATAATGATAATTATAGGAGAGCATTGATTTAATTGGCTTTACCTCAATCAATCAAAAGGATTTATATAGAGCTATTACGTGGCCATGAACTGATAGAACACCAAAAAACAGTGAGTGACATAGACTTAGTAAGATAAGGAAAAAGAGAGTTATGGAGAAAAGGACCAGTGTAGGAGAAAGAGCACTCAGCAAAGTAATGCTTAACAGAAAAGATGCAAGAGTTATTAAGAAATGGAAATTTAGGACCAGACTTATGAGGATTTTTAATCAAACTTAGTTCTATTTTGACTATTCCAAACTGTTTTTTTTCTGGAATATACAAAGAATAAAAAAACATTAATGAGTTTTCTATTGAAATTAACAAAAATATACAAACGGAACAACAATGGAAATCAAAGTTTGTGATGAATTGTTGAAATTATTTACTAGAAACATGTGCTTTTTTGAAAGTAAATTTAAATAAACCATAAATATATTAAAGAGCTTAACTACATGTGATGAAAACACATAAAGAAGCTGAAAAAAAGATAATAAAAGAACCTTTTTAACATTTAAATGACACATTACAACATTATAAGTGTGGTTTGCTAAGAATGGAATGCAATTCGAAGTATTTTATGGTAATGAAACAGATGGAAAGCAGTCCATGGGAATGGGACCGACATCGGAATGTCTTAGGGTAAAGGAGGGGGGAATAGATAAAATAAGAGCTTATTCGTGTTTCATCAATGGGTTAACTATAGTGTTAATGATGTTATAAAATTCATCAATTAACAATATGAAAATTATTTTAATGAGTAAACAACTTATTAAAATCAACAATCATAACTTGTTTGGCCGTTATTAATGATCAGCCAAAGCTTTATCAATGGACTGGTAGGTGAAGATATCAGTAATGACCATTTTGCTAATAATAATATGCTAATAATGATCAAATTACTAATAATAATTATATATAAGTAGTAATATCATTGCTAATGATAACAGAATTGTTATAATATATCATAACATTCCTAGTGATAATAATATCTCTAATAATAACATTATTACAAATTATAGTTATAATATTGATAATAATAACATTAATAATAACCTCTGCTGAATGGGGCAAACAAGACTCGATGAGATTTTCAACACAACAGTGCACTCACTTGCCTGTAAATTTAATGTATTATCACATCTTTTATTATATTCTATAAATGTAGAATTACATACGAATAATGCACACTTTAAACACGTTTTAATAAACTAAGCAGCCCTCATCTGGAAACAAGAACAGAAAATAGAATTATTATCTGGTTATTGTTAACTTAATAGTTAACTAAAGGACTATCATATATATGAACTTATTATAATCTCTTGTGTTTTAACAATCATTTAGTTTTATAATTATTTGTTTTAATTTGCAAAACTAACATAAAGGACTTCAACAACTGGACGATTGGTCAATTTCAAATCACAGTTAAAAATGATAGAGGCTTGATGTGCTGAAAAAAAAATATTATTTTATAATTTGTAATATAATATGGCACAAAAGCAAATGGTGAGCAGTACAAAAGAGAATGGTTATTGTATTCACCATCCACGGGATCTGTGTACTGCTTTGTTTGTAAACTTTTTGCGTCTACAGGTTCCACAAGTTTTGCTAATAAAAATGGGTTCGGTGACTGGAAAAATGACATTTATTTTGATACTCACGAACAAAGCGCTACTCGTAAAGACTGCTTGTTAATATACCTAACTCGTCGACAAGGCTCCGGTCTACTACAAAAGCTAGAAGAGCAAATAAATGAAGAGTATAGTTATTAGGAACATGTTTTGAGGCGAGCAGTAGCAGTTATTTGCACTATAGCTTAGCGTGGTCTGGCTTTTAGAGAAACAAATGACAAATTTGAATCTTTACAAAATGGAAATTATTTAGGGTTGCTGGAGTTGGTCAGTCAGTTTGATCCATTTTTAGCATCACACATTGCAAAATATGGAAATTCTGGAAAGGGAAATCCTTCTTATTTATCCAAAACTATATGTGAAGAACTGATTGAAATTATGTCCAAAAAAGTCTGTGAAGTAATTGCAGATGAAGTAAAGGCTTCCGGTTATTTTCAGCTGTTCAGTAGACTCAACACCCGATATTTCACATATAGATCACTTAAGAGTTGTTCTTCGATATGTAGCGAATGGAGAGCCCATTGAACGCTTTTTTACTTTCTTGGAGCTGCAATATCACACAGGTGAAGGTACGGCTAAGCAAGTGCTGCCGTACTTACGTGAAGTTTGCAATATTGATTTTTCGAAATGCATTAGTCAATCCTACGATAATGCAGCTATTATGCCCTGGAGAAATGCCGCCTCCTGTCGAACTTAACATTCTGCTACAAATTACTAAATGAATTTGTGGACGCACCCTTGTACTAAACCCCATCAATTTTAATGTATACATTTTATAGAATTTTAACTTTTTTCTAAAACCTATACGAGCTTCAAGTTTTAATAGGCTCTTATCTTGAGAACGTTACCTTCTCAGATAAGAAATGTTTAAAGTTTGGTTAGAAAAAGCATTCTATTAAGCAGTTAAACCCTGCACGTAGTCAAATGGTCGACCTCAAAACAAAAAAATCAGATTCAGATATGTTTGCAAATCCATGAACCATAGCAATGCTCGCATTGTGAATGCGACCCTGCATCTCCAAATTGTATGGGATTATGAAAAGCCAAGCATTGCTCGGTCTTCATGTTTTCACAGGATGCGATAGTGTAAGCACCTTTAAAGGAAAATGAAAAGTAAAGGCTGAAAAGATCATGTTGGAATCAGTCGAAAATATTCTAACCTTTAAAGAACTTGGGAAAACCTGGGATATTTCAGAAAAACTGTAGACATTCTCGCAAAATTCGTGTGTTTGCTGTATGGACAGAAGAACTGTTCCAATGTCAATGAAGCTAGATACATCGTGTTTAGGCTTAAATGTAGCAATGATGCGGGATTGCCGCCAAACAGGGATTGTTTGAAACAACATGGGATGAGAGCAAATTATAATGTGGAATATACTGTTGTTCAATTCAATTGATGATATTAGCTCCAAATCCAGTTTATAATGGTTGGAAATTGAAGACAAGGGACCTTGTGGTTAATTGGATGTCTAATGCACCAGCTCAAGATGTTGGCTTAAAACACGTACACTGTTCTTGCAGAAAGACAAATTGCAAAAGTGACAAATGCTCCTGTAAACAGTCTAAATTGTCGTGCACTGATCTATGCAACTGCATTGATTGCGACAACATTAACGATAAGGACAGATCTGATGAATTAAACGAAACTGATGGTGACACAGACGATGATACTGATGAAGACAATTGAATCAGAGTTTGAAATATTATAATTTCAATTATGTATATATACCTAGAATTTACATTATATTATACATTTTGGAACTGTTACAAAATACAAAACTTAAATACCCAACATTAGTTTCATTTTAATTCTAATTTAGGTGTAGTAAATAACACTAAACATAAAAATTCATTTTGATTGATTGCTTAATTTATTGATTAATGTGATTTTGTTATTATGTTTATATGTCAGCTGCTGTTATTTTGGTAAAAAAAATTTTAAATATCAATTTTCAGCATTTTCCAGCATATAAAGCACTATAAAAATTAAAATGCAGGAATAAATGAGAGAAAATTTTTTCAGACATTAGTAGACATAGCCTATACCAAATCAGCAAAAAAAAACTTGTCTTTCACGATGATAAACGAATCTTTTTTAGAGCGATGCTACAAATTTTGTCCCACAGCCTAAAGTGCCAGCTTGTGAACTGAATGCAACTGTTGACCATCAGCCAGTGGAGTTGGTAGAGGATTGGAGAAATATGGTCATACATGTGTGCTCTCGTCACAAGCCTGGCAGCTGCATTGATGATTTGGGTGAGCCAACTAGAGCTGAGTACTAGGGTACTGTATGGACCGATTTTTCACGACCTGGCCTGTTTCATAAGCCAAAAATCGAGAGGCCTGGCTCGTGCTGATTAGCACCCGACCCATTTTTACGAGCCTAAAATCCCTATACTTAGCACAAAAATCTCGGCACGGCGAGGCTTCTAGCCCGGCTCGTGTGAAAACTCTAAAATCAGTCCCGGCCCTTGCAGTACTCTCTTATATTGGATACTTCACATGTATATTTTATGGAAATTCATTTTTATTTCCAATCATGTAGTTTTACAGAAGAATTGATAATTTAAAATTCAACAATCGTTCTATCACACAGGAAATACAAGTATAATTATAGATGGGAATTCAAATACAAATAAGATCTTTTGAATGTAACCCCCTTGTAGTCACTTATCGTGCAATATTACGAGTGTCGAATATGGTGGTGCTGGAAACATGCGGAGTTTGACTATTAACCTTCAAATCAACTGGCACATCACTAACTACACCCAAAAAAAAATAATAGGAACTTGTTAACTATCTGAAAAATATAGCAAATCTACTAACGGGTGGCTCCAAAGTTCTGACTGCAGCTTCCACCGCCGACATAATAAAACTTAACGTTCTTAGCTTCTTTAATAATCTGAAGTTGCTTCTTACTTCCGTAGCCTCGCTGTTGTGTTCCGTTTAAAAGGCACAATGGTGAATCAACGCAGTTTTGATAGGGGCTCATGGAATCGGAACACAAGTTAATTTTCAGCTCACCTTCCTGTGTAGCAAGCTGTGAAAAGGAAGTTAATGTATTGTGTCAGATAATTTTCTTAAATAATATACTTACAGAGATTACACAAGTCATATTTTATATTAATCATCCGAATTATTTTTTGGCATATTTCGATTGCAAGGAAATGATTAAATCAATCTGATTCGTAGTTTTTAAAAAATCCATCAACTTGATCATTGCTTGGGCTGGTGGTATAGCGATAAGGCATTCGCCTGTAGACTCGAAGGTCGGCAGTTCCAATCCCGCTGACCTCACCAGCAGCACTTACAGGGATCTGGTTGAAATGGGGTCATGTGAGATAAAAAAAACAGCTACTTAACTGTTTGAAGAGAAATAAAAATAACAAAAAATAAAGATCTTTAACCGTAAAGTCAGAGAGTTGAAGAGAAATTTGTGAATAATTGTACATTTCCTGACCGCTACTGAACATGCAGTTTTTAAAGACGGTTGTATCGAGACCAGGAGAAGAAGAAGAAGAACAGACAAGATCTGTATTCCAATGGAATGTGTAGGTGCAGTCAACAGCTGATATCAGAACAGGATTGACCTGTATACAATTGTTAAAAAAGTAGTCTATTTCTGTGTGTGTGTGTGTGTGTAAGATAAGAGTAATTTAGTGAAGAGTGAGACTTACATCAGACGTTGGAGAACAGCTGAAGATGATTTTGGTGGAAGACCGTTCTGTATCAGAGCATTTATCACCATTTGTATACGTAATTATAACTTGCTTTGTTGTGGCATTAAACGAAGGTTCCATGCTGATCGTGCCTGCATTCTGTAAATAAACAAATTCATACCTAAGTTTTCAGACCGATGTCAAATTTCTGAGCATCAATGTCATTTACTACATTAAATATTATTCAGTTTATTAAATATTATTTATTCCATTAAACATTATTTATTCTAATAAATATTATTTATTCCATTAAACATTATTTATTCTAATAAATATTATTTATTAGAATAAATATTATTTATTCCATTATTAAATATAATTTATTCACTCACCAAAAACTTTCCATCCGTTTTCTTGATGCAAACAGAAGACTCAGCAGCACATCCCTTATGACCGTAAACACGAGCGCACACATTGATGAAGACGTCCGTGACATCGGTGACATCTTTTGAAACTGAAGCTCTGTAGCTGTCGTCGTGTTTCATCAAGGAAGACAAGTCGAATGCATCGCTCGAACATTTCAACTGTGAAACGAAACAACAACTTATAAAACAACAACAACAACAAATATATTTTTAAAAATGTACACATTGATAGATAGATAATGTTCGATATAATATTCGAGAAAAATTAAACATAATAATTTTAAAATAATATAATAACGCAATAGTGGTAGATTACGTTTCAAATTTTGACTTTAAAAAAAAGGCTAACCTCATTTCTACATGCGAGTTTGGTCTTATACATAAACATGTAAACACAGTCTGCATTCTCTGCCATGAAATAAAAACCGTCTTGCTCTTCCCCAGTGAGGCAGATGAAGTTTATCAAGGTCTCCCGGGCTTTGTTGGCATGGACGCAAAACTGATATCGAGAAAAGATATTTCTTTTACGGTTTTATGATACGATTACCGATAAGATTCATGAAAATTATAAAAGAAACAAAATTGAATTGAAGAAGAAAACCGTAAAAAACTTAGTTTTTAAAAAATTCTTTATAATTTTGTAATTCGGCGACTCAAAATGTTTTGCAAAATATTTTTTGAAATCATTATGAAAATAAACAAATAATTTTTTTAAAATTAAAAATCGTTTTCTTTAAAGAAACCAAAACTGATGGTTTGCTTTTTTTACATAAATTATTTAATTTTTTTTTAATTTTTAAACGTTTTACTGATTTTATTCTATAATTCAATCTGAAAATTTAATAGAATGTAAAGTACGCAGCGACAAATAAACCGACCAAATTTCAACTCGATTAGATAACAGGAAGTTAAATATTTAAGTGGCATAGGGTCTCAACATATGGCCCAAGCAAGCAAGCAAACACGGTGAAGTTAATATAAAGGATTTAAAAACTAGAACTAGCATGATTTGAGTAAAAACTGCTTGACAGAAAATAAATTCATCTTCTGATTGAACCAACCTGACCACCTGTGTACCTGAGCATGACAGTTTCATGTTCATAAGTAAGCCAGCTGGATGAATTACCTGCATTAATTTTCCGATTCTCACCACCTGTCTCTATCTGGCAGGAGGCTGAAAAATTAATAAATTAATTAAATGACTAAGTAACATAATTCTAACTGTTCATTTGCTAAAATTATCACAAATTTATCAGTTTATCTTTATTTTTTATACAAATATTTTACAGTTCCTAATAAGATAAGATTGTGCTCTGAACAAATGTACATATCCTTAACTCAAATAATCTATCCAATTAATTGAATCTATAAGATTTTATCGATAACTGAGTTATTTATTATTTATAAAGTCACTCAATCAAGAAGAGATTTAATCAATCAATACAAATTTCATATTTCCAGTGGACAAACACTGAAATAAGATTTGTAATCCATGAAGTTGAAATCAATTCACAGGCAAACAGCCAAATTCTTTATGCTGGTGGCATCTACACTAAAGCATTCACCTATTGGCCTATAAAGAAAGGCAGTTCAAATCTAACTGGCATCACCAGCGTCTGTAGGGGATGCGGGAAGCAGACACCCTAAACAACTGCCTCCAACTGTTGTAGTGGTTCTCACACAAGTTTCAGTTTTGTGAAGCACTATAAACCATGTTAATTTAATTTACAGCTAAGCAAGTAAGTTGAAGCGACTAACCAGTCGATGGACCACCACAGTCTGAACTTCGAAGAGGACCACATATACTGATGTTGAAATTATGATTGAGATCACCACTCACCAGGTAATCTTTACCACTCAGCGATGAAAAATCATAAATATGACCTGTATTAAAAAAAAAAAAGTTTAATATAATTGAGCAACAAATCATTCAGGTACAAGTTAGCATCATAAATTTATAAAGTATTTGTTTCATTTGAGCAGGCAGAACATGTACAACATGTTAATATATAACTAATTTAAATGAAATTTTATAAAAAAAAATTTAATTAAATTTATAAAATAAAAAACACACACCCGTTTCTGGATCTTGAACACTGCACTCCCCATGTAATGTCGATTGGTTATTACAAACTATTCTTGTTTTCCATTCAAATATGAAAGTGCAGTTGTTGTTTTCTGCTATCAAAAACTTTGGTGATGTCTGATGGTACATGAAATAACCAGTAAGGAATTTAATACAAATACTCTAATTTATACACAGTGTAACCATGCCAACCATGCTTTTTAAATGAGTTGAATATTCTGTTGTATACATAAGAAATATTTTAATTGGGACCTATTATCTTAGTACGTTACAGCCAAATGTATCCAAATACGTTATAGCCGGTAATTTAACATGGAGAAGATGGGGCAAATGCATGGGATCCAATTGCATGTTATATCCAGGGTGCATTATAGCTGGATTATACTGTATATATATATATATATATATATATATATATATATATATATATATATATATATATATATATATATATATATATATATATATATATATATATATATATATATATATATATATATATATATATATATATATATATAACTACCAAATTATAATTTTTTCATAAACTCTATCTCGCTAATTGCGAGCCAGTCCCAAGCCTGGATAAAGGAGGAAAAAGTTAAAAGAATCAAGTTATGATCCATGACAGGAACTACTTCGGTATTTCCTACATACTGCTATTTCGGTCTCAAAACACGTAGTGTTGAAGACTGTAAACTATCATAACTAGTTAAAACAATAATAGCATTTTCAGCATAGTTTTCATATTAAGTTATTATATAACCATTGGAGTACATATGAAACCATTAGCTATCAATTTATAACTCATTCTCAAGATGGAGTGACCATACATTCAAGACACTGATAGCATAAATAGTAAATACTACTAAATACTATTATATATGGAGATGGGCAAAAAAATACAATATTGTAGGCATAGTTTAGTTTTCATATGGATAATAATATGAATTAAAAAGGTATTTGGTACAAGAAAGTCAACATCTTGGAAAGACGTACTAATACATTTGTACAGATACACGTAATAATACATTTGTATAGATACACGTACTAATACATTTGTATAGATACAGGATGTAGAATAATCAGGTTATGTGACAAAAACTTACAGATTAAAGGATGGGAAGGAAAAAGAAAGAGTAGTAAAACCTTTTTTAATTACTATGTTCCAGGAATTAGATAAAATGATGAGAAAGAGATAAAAAGTAATTAACTTTAATTACTATGTACTAAGAACAAAGAAGGTGATGAAATTTGCATCATAAAAATTAAAAAAAAATTACATAACTTAATACTTTGGCAATAAATAGTAAGCATCTGCGTCCCGATATCGATATATCGAAATCAATTGAGATTTCAAAACGATACGGGATCTCCCGTATCGCCATTGAAACGATACAGCCTGCGGAAGAAGTCTCGTATCGAAATAAAATAGCGAGACTTAAATTTGGTTCTCGTATAAAGTCCCGAAACAAATACCGAGATTTTTAAAAAATATTTTCCAATAAATAACGAAAGTCATACATATTTAATTAACGATTGTCACTGCTAGTCGACCTCAGCATACTACTGATACTACAAGGCAATCGTGCTCGCTGACATCGATGACTATTATTATTAATGAGAATAATGAGTAATGTAATAGTAATGATCATTCTATGTTTATGTTTTGGTTTAGTCTGTTTCATAAACTTATTTTTTCAAATTTGTTACATAGAATTGGAATGATTATTTTAGTGTTTCGATATCCGTAATTGACCGTAATAGTAGCTCATCTAAGATATATCTTTATAATCTCGATTATATTCTTGGTTGTGTGTGAGTATGTGTGTGCCACCTGTAGTGTGCACGTCGTCTGCAGCTGGAATTCGAAACTTTCTCAGCTTCTTTCTTGCTATTGCTAACCGGATTCGCCATCGCCTATAAATAAACCCGCTGGGTTTTTTTCACTTTCTTAATTCTTGCATAGAGGCACTTTCTCGTGTTTGTCATCATGCCGCGTCACCGGGGTCAAATCTGGGAGTACTTTGAGGAAGAGACGGTCACGCAGAAAGTCAATGACAAGGATGTAGAAGTAAATCTTGCCAGATGCAAAGACTGCAGGAAACAGTATCAATTTAACGATGGTAACACCACAGGCATGCGAGGACATCTCAAAATCAGCAGAGGAGTCAATCTCACGTAATCTGCAATCTATTTCTATCTCCATTGGTTTTTCCACTTTCACTATTGAATTGCCTAAAAATGTCGTTCTTTTGGTGTGCTAGAAGGTTTTCTACTTTTCAATTACTTGAAAAAATAATTTTAATTTTTCTTTTCATCGGCAAGTAAAATCATTTAATTAAATTGATAAACTACCGCATAATGCAAACTAAATAAATACTTACTGTCGGTGGTAGCGTTTTATTTAGAATCTAAATTTAGACAAATAGATGTACCGAAACTAAACAAATGAAACTTATTTCAAATTGTAAAAAAAATTAAATTTGGTAAATTTTTATAAATTTTGAAATTTTTTAATATTTATATATTTTTTTTCAATGAATTCCTTTAATGTAGTTATTAATATTGTCTGTCGCGCATAGTTCATCATTCTATGTTATCTCGTTTTATTCGAGACAAAATTTCCACTTCAGTCGAGATCCCGATATCGTATCGTATCGAAATCGCCTCATTATTGATCGAGGCGTCTCGTATCGTATCGTTTAATTCGAGACAAATTTCAGAAATCGTATCGTATCGTTCCAAAAAATAACGGGACGCAGAAGCTTAATAAATAGTAAACAGATGATTTGTTAGCCCACTACATTCACAACACTGTTGTTTTCAAATTCCCTACAAGAAACATTTATTTATTACTACTATAACTAAAACAACTATGCTTACATTTTGCATACATGAATAATTAATGAGATCTAGAGGGGACTGGTATCATCATTGATGGCCACATTCATTTAATATCAGAAACCCAATATTAATTATTATTATTATTATTATTATTATTATTATTATTATTATTATTAAGCAACTTATCACACTACATTAAGTAATAATGTAAAAAGTAATAATGACAAAATCGCAGTTGCTGAAATAATAAACTGTATGTAAAAAAAAACTTTATATTTTTTTTTTACAAAACAATGAAGTACGCGTGCGACAAAATTAAATAAATAAAAAAATAATTTAATTTAAATCAACAAAATTGTACAGCAAACCTCTACAGCATTGAGATCACAAACAAACTGAATAACGGTTGATGCTTTTGAACCACCACATTCATCTCCTTCGTATATTAATTTGACACCATTCGGAGTCACAGACAGGCCTGTCTTGCCTGCCTTTTCAAAGTCGTCTGTTAGTTTACCTATGCTTCTGGAACTGTTTAGCATTAAAAAATATCATAAAACACTCTAGATAAACTATTGTTTATAATATAATAATATTTGTTAATTTAGTCACCATCGTAATAATCATAATCATCCTCACCACAATCATAATCACCATCATCATAATGATAATGATCATGATCATCACCATCATCCTCGCATCCCCATCATCATCACTAAAACCATCGTAATAATGATGATCATTTGTATAAACAATGAAATTGAAACTCACGTTTTCTCAGAAGTCACGGACGAATCGATCATACAAGCAGCTGAATCAGGCGGACAAGGATTATCTGAAGAATAATGATTTAATATAAAAAAGATTCACAATTTCAAATTATATCCTTTTCATGTTAAAATATTTTTTCGATAAGAAAATCAATACAAATAAACATCTATTTTACTGAGCCCTTCACCAGCAAAACTGGTTTACTTACCGAGTTCATATGGTAGTATAGGCTAGGAGAAGTCAAAATGTTTACATAATACAAAAGGACGGAAACAAAAAGAAAACCTTTGTTACGAACTAGAGTGGCACAAATGTTGATGATGAACTTGACATTATTTCCGACATAAACCTCATAATTTTTGTCGTGCAGCATCAGGTGCGACAGGTCTATTACCACACCTGAGCCATCTGTCACCTTGCACATCACCTCTCTGTCGAGTAAATGTAAACAAGAACAGAATTAACGTAATATATTTATCTCTCAATAACTTTAAAACCAATGATTATCATTAACAGATAACTAGTGGTTTTGCCCGTCCCAAGGACGGATGTTTTAACATTACGATGAACATTGGATATATTTTATGGATAAGTTAATTAAATATTTTATTTATTTATAATATTACAATTAAAATTTAGATATAAATGGAGTCAATTTGAATGAAGAAAAAAACCTGGAAAACGTTTTGTAATTATTTAATAAATTTTCTTAAGGTTTTTGAAAAATTTCGCGTGAATGTCTTATTCTCGGAAATTAATTTATCGGCTCTATAATAGAGATGAAAATCACCTGGCATCTGAGCAATTACTTTTCTGTTCATTTCTAATGTTTCCTTGTTTGTTGGAGCTAAAATCGCACGTTTTGAAAGTTCTTCAACGGGCATGTTTCTCAAATCACTACCGTAAATCTGTTCGATAATATTCTCATCGGAAATTATTTGTCGAGGAATCTCGATAGAATTCACAGGAACTCCTGGTATTTCAGACAAACATCCAAATCCAACATTGAGAAGCCAGTCATTGTGAATATTTTGAGTTCCAATTTGCATGTTAGTTAGCAATTCCAATATTGTGAAGTGTTGCCATAAATTGCTAGATTTTATACAACACTCTATGATATCTGTTCATGTTTCTCTTGCAACGACTGGCAGTGTCTGTCTAAAATTGCCTCCAATAACCATAACTTTACCTCCGAACGGCTTTGAATTCTGCATGACATCGCAAAGAACTTTACCGATGCAGCGTAATTCATGTTTAGTAAGCGTAGTGATTTCTGATTTCATCAATTATGATGAGTGAAGCCTGATCAAATATTTGTGCCTCTGGCAAGTTTAGTCTTACTGCAGAAACAGAGCTCTCGTGAAGTGGAACAGGAAGTTTAAAACCACTGTGCACTGTTTGCCCACCTTTGAATAATTATTACTTTAAGCTTTCTTTCTTTTTTGTAGTCTATTGCTAACGTTTCAGTTACCAAAAATGCAAGAAAACCATGAAGCAAAAAATCGTCGTTTGACAGCAGAAAGAAGGTCGCTGCTATTGCCCCGGCGATTTGCCGTGGAAATAATCGGTAAAATTGCTACTGTGCCGTATGTCTACCTAAAATTAAATCCTAACCCTAACCCTATTTCTAGCCACAACCCTAACCCTCTTTACAAAAATATGTACATCTTTATTAATTAATCGAAAGATCAATTGTTTTGGCAAAACTGCCGGTACAGTAGCACTTTTACCGTTTATTACCCCGGCTACCGGCGCCTACTGCCTGTGTAATAGTTAAAACGCAGAAAGAACTCGGAAATGGAGTAAATTTTTAGAAAGCGATATAAGTGAAAATTTTTATTCAGCGAATTTATTGGAGAGCAAACGCCTTTAAATTTAAGAAAAGAAAACGGTGCTTTATAAGTTTATTTGATTGATTGATTAAGTGAAATCGATAGAAATTGTTGTATTGTTCGTATGCATTCCAAAACAAATGGAAATAGAAAGGACATATTCAAAAATATTAATAATTTTTTATATTTTGAATTTATTTTACATAAGGTAAAAATTTTTTTAAGTTATTTAATTATATTATATATATAATTATTTATCATTAATATATATAAATTAATTTACCATAGATAGCAGAGCGTCACACAAAAACGTCTTACACAGAAATGGGCTATTATATATATATATATATTAATTTTTTTCCATTATTATGATTAATATAGTTAAAACTATGCAGAAATTAAAATTAAAAAGTTTACTGGCATACATTTCTATCATTATTAACAATCCAGGTTAACCCGTTTTAGACCATCGTACGTTTTACGAACGCACTTATTTTTGGCGTTGCATAAAATTAAGCTGTAATTTTTTTTCTGTTAAAAATTTTTTTTTATGTTAAGAAAGCTTCAATACACTGTATAAAAATTTTTAAATAAATTTTTTTATTCGTATTAAGTAGTTTAATCTGGGTTAGAATATGAGCATTTTCAAGGTTTTCGACCGATATTACTTTAAAAATTTATTATGCTAATTTCATGAGAGTTATCATAACAAAAGTTTGAAATATCGAAAGAGGATGTACTCAAAAGTAAACAGCAACGTTAATTAAATTTTATTGTGTTTACACTAACCCACAATCTGAACATGTATGAGTCATGCTCGTTCTACGATCGTTGGTCGTATAGAGTACTTTATGCGAACGAGTCGAAACTAGTTCATTCAGCTTATAGTTGTGCAGTTGTTGAATTGGTGATAGTGTTTTTTGCAAATTTCATTCTTCGAATGAAATGTTTGTAAAGTTTAAAAATGAAAGGCGTCAAACAGAACGTTTTTTCACGTTGAAAGAAGCTATGGAACTAATTCTTGATGATGATGATAGCATTGAGGTTGACATACTTGTCATTCTTCCGCCCGGCGCATCATAACACGTGACTGATAAATAAGCAAATGAAGAAGAAATGTTATTCTTTGTAATATATCCGGGAAGGTAGAAGTTGATTATACTAATGATGGGACAAGATTAGACTGTGTCGGTTCTTTGGGTGAAGAAATGTAGGTCGCAAATACGGTCAGTTCAATGCCGCGGCAACCAAAACGCAAAAAACGATTGAAATGCACTTGGACTAAAAAGAGTAATTTGAATAGCCACTTTTAAAACAGTCTATATATATAACGAGTTTGAAACACCACAATGGTGCTTTGCTTGATAAACCCCATATAGGCTGTTTACGTTGTTTTATACCGATGAAATGAATTCATGCACGGTTGAAGAAACAAAACGATAGGGAAGATTCAGCAACTGGCCATGGTCACGATCTGGAAAAGGTGAAAACAGTAGGTCGCTACAAGCTGAAAAATTGTGGCAAAACACTGTACAATACATGTGGGCCAAGTGCGGCAAACAACTTCATCGGAATTGTTTTGGTGCTTTCCGCACACTCCGGTTCTGAAACGACTATCATGAACTGCTTGACTGATTTATTGAATGTTAAAATTTTGGATTTTATTGAACTGTGTTACTGATAAAGTCAGAAATGTGTTTTTATCTTTTTTGTTTATAGCCTAAAATTTATATTATAATTGTTTGCGTTGAGAAAAAAAAGAAATTGACTTTTAAACATTTTGTCGTTTTCAGTAGTCTATACGACCACCGTTCGAAAAACGAGCATAGTGAATTTTCAAAGTTTTCTTTCAAATAAAAAATAATTAAAAATAAATCTGTTAAAACATAACCAAGTAACTTAGAAATAACAAAAAAAAATAATAGAAATCTAATTAATAAAGTTTTGGACCTAAACGGAATAATTAACAAATTTATAAGCTAAAAATTATATGGCTACATTCCTTACATGTCTACATTCATATACAATACAATTGAAATCAATGACTAACCAGCAAATGACAAACAAAAAATAATCAAAGGAAAACCTACCGATAAGTAAAACAAGCCAGTGAAGTTGTCCACTCAAATTGTCTGCTGCAAAGTCCACCCGTATAGATCGGACCGCTGGAGATGCCGAGGTTGTCGTGTTCGCAAAGGAAATAAATTTCCGTCGAGAGTCCTTCTTTGCACACTTGCAACGAGGAAGGAGCAGTTGAACTGAGTGTTGCTGTGTATTTCAGAATAAGCTCTCCTTTTATATACTGAAGCACGTCATTGTACTTTCCTGTAAAAGTTAAAGTCAGTAAAGGCATTAATTTCAGCCTCGAGCCAGTCTTTAAGTATTTACATTATCAACATCTTGATCACAAAACACCCAAATCTAAGGCCAAATACTTAACCAAACTGAATATAAGTTCAAAGACAAGATCAACAACATAGAAAAAAAAATACTCAACTTGTGCATGCAACAGTTTAAAAAACTAGCTCATACTCGCTTTCAAAATATTTTCTGTTCATTTAGTAAATTTTTTGTGGCTTTAGTTTCTCAAGCTCAAGACCATTCTAACTTACGAAACTGACATAACCAAACAAATAAATTATTATCCTGGAAATTGACAAAGATGATCGGCTTATAACCATTTTTAGACTACTTTTAATCCATGAAAAAAAATGACTACCCATGTTAACAGATTGAGAACCAGTGACAAGACACGCCCCCGAATTTTCTCCCAGACATTTAGACTCCTCCACTGGATGACAAACCCTCAAAAAAAAAGTTCCTTCGTCAAAATCAACACGTGCATCGTGCTGTCCGAGAGATGACATGTTGAAGATCTGCCCGGGGAATAAAGGATGAGCAATGGTGCAGTTTGAACCGGCAGAATCCTGGAAGAAATAGAAGTTTTTCTGTAACACTTCTTTTCAACAAACAGAGTAGAACATATAAATAATGACAAAACCTCGCTGGGACATGCAAAGGGAGTCGCCCACTGTATGAGAATTTCACACGAGTCCACGTCATTCGACAGCAAGACAGGATCATGCTTTCAATAAAAAATATTATATTTGTTCATTAAATTAATTTTAAAACATTTTCAAAAGGCAAGATCAAAACAAATTTTACAATCGAGCTCTAGCAGACCACGTCAAAAGCATTAAAAGATGCACATCATCAGCATTTGTATTTGATAGACACCTTTTAAGTCTAACGAAAACAGATACATATATGAAACTAACAGAAACAGGCGAGCAATAGAACACAATGCTCGTATTCCTCGTTCGTCCATCCCTCCCTGAACAACTGGCTCCATCGACGTAGTCGAGTCTAAGAGTTCCGTGGGATGTTACTTTTAAGGTTGCTCCTTTGATGTGACCAGCATCTACAGTTTCTCCACTCTTCTTCAACAAACAAGCTCCAACGGAGCTGCCTTTAAATAAAAAACGAATGCATTGTTTTAATTATTAACATAAAAATAAATGGAAGAGTTAAAATAGATTATCGAGAATGAATAAAATAATATTACTAAATTATTATATTTAATGCACCGGATTTGGGTTTTTCAAATCAGGCCGTGGCCGGTGTTGGCCGGATTTAAAATTCAAAAACCGGCCGGGTCAGATGTAAGTTACTATTTTACATACACTAGAAAAAAAAATCACTTTTACGGTTCAACCGCATGTTGAGCATCACAAAATAACAACAAACAAATAGTTAAATGATTCAAATATACACATTTTTAAAATTTAACTGTTTTGTAAATTTTACTAAAAATAAGCTATGTCGATATATTTTCTAGTTCTAATTACAATTATATGTAAGCGCACGTCATCTCGTGTATATAACGCAAAATTCGTGTGCACGGGCATGACTTGGTATGTCTGAAGTGTTCCATCAGTTCATAAAAAACTAAATTAACATATTTACCTAAAATTAACATATTTACCTAAAATTAACATATTTACCTAAAATTAACATATTTACCTAAAATTAACATATTTACCTAAAATTAACATATTTACCTAAAATTAACATATTTACCTAAAATTAACATATTTACCTAAAATTAACATATTTACCTAAAATTAACATATTTACCTAAAATTAACATATTTACCTAAAATTAACATATTTACCTAAAATTAACATATTTACCTAAAATTAACATATTTACCTAAAATTAACATATTTACCTAAAATTAACATATTTACCTAAAATTAACATATTTACCTAAAATTAACATATTTACCTAAAATTAACATATTTACCTAAAATTAACATATTTACCTAAAATTAACATATTTACCTAAAATTAACATATTTACCTAAAATTAACATATTTACCTAAAATTAACATATTTACCTAAAATTAACATATTTACCTAAAATTAACATATTTACCTAAAATTAACATATTTACCTAAAATTAACATATTTACCTAAAATTAATATATTTACCTAAAATTAACATATTTACCTAAAATTAACATATTTACCTAAAATTAATATATTTACCTAAAATTAACATATTTACCTAAAATTAACATATTTACCTAAAATTAACATATTTACCTAAAATTAACATATTTACCTAAAATTAACATATTTACCTAAAATTAATTTATTTCAATAAATTTTTTCCAATTCGTACAACATTTTTTAATGTAGAAAGACGTTTAAATCCGGCAACCAAATCAGGCTAATGCATTCCTAATTTAAATATATTAAAACAACGTATAATTATTATTGCACAAAACATAAATTAAAACTCAATCAATTATTTTTATTATAATACGTAGGGTTGTGCCAGTATATCGCCAATATGAGGGTGCCGGTATTGAACAATCGGCACTCAGCGCATCACGCATAAAAGACAAAAAAGTCAAAGACCTACAGCAGCAGTATGGGCAGTGCAATATACCTGTATGCCCATTGTTTGCTACACTTTAATTACGGACAACGGTTAACAATAGCATCGCACTAACGGTCTAGCACCGTTTTGCTTTTTAACTGAACCATAACTTATTGTAGTTTAGTTTAGTTCAGTTTTATCATCCGAACTGGTGACCGACCATGGACGGTAACACTAACGCAATTTCAAACACTATTTCTAGCCATTTTCAGGCTTTCGACATTATACCTGTACCGGTTTTTGGCCCGGAAATACCGGTACCAGCAGAAAAAAACCATACCGGCACAGCCCTAATAATATGTAAGGTTTTTTTTACAATACTATGTAGTCCTCTACACATAATTGTTTAAGACATGAAAAAATGTATTAAAATATTTTAACTGAGCTAACAATTGGTGCTTGAAGTGGATGAAAATGATCTGCAAACATTAATTTCACAGGAGTCCCCATTTGAATTCTTGGCCACCCAGCTTCCTTTGGTCTTTGTTAACGGTTCCAGGTCGTACTTATTGCCATTTTCATCATCAGCCTGGCACTTGATGGCCTCATCAAAACATGCTGTGGGCGTGGCAAGAGAAAACATCAACCAACCACGTGACGGACCAACAAATTCAAGAACTTCGCTTGATGGAGAATTTGATGGCTTGCAAACCAGGAAAACTTTTATGCTCGTGGTTTCTGTTGCACCTGTTTATATTTTTTAATTATAATCTAAATTAATAATATATAAATTAATTAAACCGATTAAATAAACAATAAACTGACTAAAATTTTCATAATACCTTGTAAATGTAAATCAAATAAATTTATTTTTAACGCGTCAATTTATGTTTAAATACTCCACTTTACTTCCTTCAGCTTTTATTAATTTTGTTCTCAAAATTAACAGTGTACACAACAACAAATTATGTTCTAGTCATGTATATTATTTGGATTTTGCCAGGACAATATGAAACTGTTTTCTATCAAATGTGCTGGTCTTCGGGTTTTGTCTAAGTCAATTTCATCTCTATCTTGTTTTGCATCTTTTAAGAAACTATCGTCGAAAGGCAAAGTCCTAGCTTGCGACAAATCGGCCCACCCTTACAACAAAATGTCCTACAGTACATGCAGGCAGTTTTTTCGCTGCATGGCAGCAGCGATCGCTATCCTATTCACGAAGATCATAAGACCCTCAAGCACAGCTGGATGTCAGCAAGCACCACGACCCAGAAGGATTCTCCTAAAGTTTTCATCGTACTTTTACTTTCTCAATTAAGCACTTTTTGACAAACGGTTTTTTCTTACGCTGGTTTCTTTCTCTGGAATTTTCTCACCACTTTCCTTATCACTCACCCCTTTACTTTACAGACTTTCCTCTTGAAACAGTTTATAACTGAGCACTCTTGTACAACTCCTCATAAATAGTGCGCAATACAAATTCATCTAATTGATTGAATGAATGAAACTTCATGACCATTACTATATAAGAATTAGCTATATGTCACCTCACAACCTTCACCCCCGCAGAAGCACATTTGATGACTAAATCAAAATAAAAGAGTGAGTTAACCTTCACAGTTAAAACTAAACTCCTTGCTTAAGAGAGTTAGTTAGTATCAACAACTTAGTTGATACTGCTGATTTTCTCCACCACGGTTATTACACCTGCTGCCCCTGCATGTAAATCGCAGACACTATAAGTTATACCACTGGACCACTGTGAGTCTTAAACTCAACCACCATGAATGTTACTGCTACTGCTACAACTACTATTATGACCAAAACTGAACACTTGTTATTATTAATAAATATCCAATATTACCAACCTGAAAAAAAAATCAACTCAGGATCTCCATATTTATTCATTCCCAGTTTTCCATTGGCACTCATACTGAGATTCTGTTTCTCTCCTTTGCTGTCCACCCGACACACGCCAGCCCCATCTCCGCAACCGTCGGCATTGCCGCAAACAGCCACCTAAAAATGACCATTTTTATATCGGCCACTATTCCATAAATAGCATCAAATAAATGAGTGAACATGAATTAATGGAATGCTTAAAAAAACTAAATGGTTGACAATGAAGATGATTTTAGTGATAATGACAATGATTGTGATGATGACATCAAATAGAAAAAAAAACCTTATAAATCAGTCCGTTAGATGAAATATTGAAGGTCTTGTTTCTAAGGGATGTAAAATTATATTTCAAATTTCCATTAGTGTCTTTAATCTCGCAGACGGCACTGTTTGAGCTGTTATTGTCAACTAAATTTTTTCTGCAAGCCTTTCCAGTCAGCCAGAGTAGAGAAAACGAACATGGAGTAACTTTTCTTAAATGAATCGAACCTTCTTGCTTGTAGAAGCAAATCGTACATGTCAATCAGTTGTTATAAAATTAAACTAATAATTTTAAACTAATAATAATTATTATTTGTAAACACGGTATATTACCAACTTTGAAAGATTGAAAAAACATCTTTACCAATCTATCTCGTGTACACATGAAGACAATTTGCAAGGAATAGAAAAGGGATGAATTTTCTTCGCAACGACTTCCGTTGGTGTACTTCAATGTTATGACATCATCTTTCTTCACGATTGGTCCACTTGAAAACTGACCCAAAGATATACTCTTTTCCTGCAAACAAATTAAAATAATATGATTTATATATGCATTTAAATATAAAGTGTGACTCATTTAATATTATTATATAGGTTTTTTTTTATAAAGTGCTTTTTTACAAAAATAAATATAAAAATATTTAAAATGCGATTATAAACATAATGAACTGTTTAACAAAAAATTACAATTGCCTCAGTATCATTTTTGACTACCAAATAATACACATAGTCTGTTAAGAGCAGAAGACATATTAAGAAAAGATATATAATATATATAGCAAAATAATTTAAAAATCTATTTAGTGTAACAAATACTTTTCTCTATAATTTTAAAACACTAACATGTTTAATAAGACATGCACTTGAATTTGGGTCACAAGACACTATATCTGGATACATCAAAATTTTTTGACAGACATTGACAACCAATCTATAAAATTCTTTCCCAATGAAAGCTGTTATTATCCAATTATTGCTCGCCCCTTGATGAAGAAGACTGCAATAAAGAAATTTTTTTAATTTATAATTAATATGGAATAAATTTGTGAAATGAGAAAAAATAAAAATTAAAACTTTTGAACATTCTTTAGTGAAACATGTAACCAACAAAAGTTTGTGTATAAGGAATGTATAAAATAAAGCCTTATGAAATGGATAAGGAAAGCCTTATGAATGTTTATAATAATTTATTGTCTTATTATTTTTAAAAACAATTTGAAAATAAATAATAAAAAGAAGCTTAACTTACTTTGAAAAATCATAAAATTGTCCATTTGAGTCAGACACAGAACATCTGCTTGTGTAACTTTCGCAAGCAAGTGAAGTATACCAAACAAACTTGTAAGTCCTGTTCGTTTCGCTCAAAAATACCGGCATTCCGTTCCCGGCTCGGAGGTCGCACACAAATTCGATGTCCGTGTGCCTCGGAACGGGAGGGTTCACGTTGTAATCATCTCCGTTTTTGTAAGTCAGTTTTAACATTCCATCCTTGTAATGTAGATCATCGTTCCATTTTCCAGCATTGTGTATTTGACTAAATTTGTGAATAACCAAAAACTTTTTATTGAAATGTTCTGTAACGATCTAGATATCCGGGCAATTTTCCGCAGGATAATTTGACGCGAAAAATTTAGAGCGGACAAATCGGTGCAAAAATCCAATTCAGCATGGACTATTAGGTGCAGGAGAACTCAGCCCAGATAGTAATAAACTGGCATATCTTATGTAACTCAACCACAAATGAGTGATGAGCACAAGCTGACTAAAGAGTTAACAATGAATTCAAAAGAGATAAAACCAGGACAGCAACTATACACCGCCAACACCGATTTTGAACGGACTGCAATGAATGCATTCACCAGAGTTTTCAGTTGGCAAATTCTACTTCAGACAGTGCAGTTCTGGTATAAAGTTCAAAAATGTGGTGATGTTTAAAAATACAATAATGAACCAGACTTAGCAATACACATCCGAATGCAGGTTGCTCAAACCTACGTTTCGAACAACGACAATGTTCACGTCTAAAAAGCTGATAGATTTCGGTCCAGTGGAAGGATGGCACAGTAGGCTTGCAAGGACAGCTCAAAGTGACCATCACTCGGCCGAGGCTAGTAGCCAAACTTCAGAAAGAACAAAACATTAAAAATGAAAGTTGAAGGTCCTGCTCTGAGAAAAAAGTAAAATTAAGATCTGGATCGTCACTTGTCTACTACATACTGCTGAGCTGAATTATGAAAATCACACATTAATCGATTAATTGCTGAGATGCAGCAATATTACTAAGTTATTGGATTAATAAATTAACCTTCTGTGTTTGTATCAAATTACCATCATTTGGTAATAAATAATGAAAAACTTGACTTGGTGGATTAATTGAGTATTCAACATTTCAAATATAAATCATATATTTCTGCACCACATTGTCTTGCACCGAATTGCCTGTGCTGAATTGTATTATGCTGAATTGTAAGACACAAATTGCCCAAGAACCATCAATCTAACAACCTTAGTTATACAATCTTATGATGTAAGTAAGTTCATGACTATTCTGCCTTTGTCAACGGCCTGTCTAATAATAGAGCATTTTTCAAACATAGCCAGTGCAGCAGGATTTAATATTCAAAAACTATTAACACAATATAATAATACATATAATTAAAAAACAGTTTAACAAGTCTAGTTCATTAATCACAGATAAAGATGATGGACAATGATGAAATAAACAGAACTAGTAACGATTTATGTTGATGCAATGAAAAAAATGATGGCTCACAGAAATATTGCTTTAATTCATTCACTGATGATGACTAACATTAATTAATAGAACTAATTGAAAATAAATATAAACTAAATATATTTGACAAAACCCATTTGAGCAATTAAAAACTCACGGTGAGCACCCAACTACTCACTTCGGATTTTTCTTTGAGACCTGGCACACTCCAGTACCAGGTGGACAATTCGTTCCAGTGACAGGCCCACAGATATTTATGAAATATTCATGTTCGATCGAATCATTAGAAACTTTGTAATATTCACTGCCCGTCTTATCGTGAGACAGTCTAAGCGGGCTCAAATCGTATCTTAAACCTTTGAAAATAATTCAATTCAATTTAATGTAGAACATAAACAAGTTCTTTTAAGCATAAAAAAAATGAAGGACCTACCTGTCAAAGGATCCTTAACAACACAAGCTGTTCCAGCAATGTGACTTGTTCCACAAGCAGCAGTAGTTCCCCAATTGAGGGTAATGTGACACTTGTCATCAGATATGGAAGACATGAATGGACGTTCATTGAGTATGTCTAACGATTTAAATTGTTTGATCAATTCAAAATTAAAATGATGAGATAAATAATATTTGCATTCAAAACAAAACAATCCGTCAACAATTATATTGTATTATTCTTGAATACAATACATATTTATTCTGTATCATTCTTGAATACAATACATATTTATTCTGCATTATTCTTGAATACAATACATATTTATTCTGTATTATTCTTGAATACAATACATATTTATTCTGCATCATTCTTGAATACAATACATATTTATTCTGTATTATTCTTGAATACAATACATATTTATTCTGCATTATTCTTGAATACAATACATATTTATTCTGTATTATTCTTGAATACAATACATATTTATTCTGCATCATTCTTGAATACAATACATATTTATTCTGCATTATTCTTGAATACAATACATATTTATTCTGTATTATTCATGAATACAATACAAAAAATACTAACTAGGATCACAGTATAGCAGAACAGTTGCATTATAAGTAATATTGCTCTTTTCTACACATCTGGCCTTCAACATAATCAAATGCAATGGCTTTGTCTTCTTTGACATACCTCGGTCGTTGTATGACACGACCGTAGTTTATGTATTTACCGTCGACTGTGATGAAATAATGCAAAGTTACGCAAGTAATCTGAAATCAATTTAAATTGTAACTTATAAATTTAAACATTGAAACCTTGAACACATATGGCACTTGAAGAGCAGTTAGATGCAAACGAATCATCAGGCAGGAGACCACTACAGATGTTAAATATTACATCAGAGCCATGCGTTGTTCTCCAGTTTTCTGAATGAAAATAGATCTATGTAATGACAATTAAAAATGTTTAAGGATGTATAATATTTGTTTGCGAGTAACACGCAAACAAAAAGTTATATAATAACATTAATTATTTATTCAAACATATACATTTTTTTCTTTGCAACAGGCCCTGTTTAAAATTACAGCCAATTATTCATTTAAAATTTTCTTTACAGCTACTACTAAGCTTTTCCCATGTTGTCTAACAGCAACACACATTTATATTTTTAAATATTATTGGTTAAAGAGGAGGCTTACTGCACAGTTCCAGCAAACCCCACCATCCGCAATGTGCCGTTGGAAATCAAGCAACTGAAACATCCAGTAGCATATTTAGGATGGGGACAATTTGTGGTTTAAATATATTAAAAAATTAAATAAGTACTTGATAAAAATGCTTTGAATATGGTAAAAAAGCCTTTCAACCCCTTAATTTCTAATGAGACCAGCCTGTGCCGAAAATCATCTGTCTGCAAGACCTCTTTTTGGTCCCGCTTAATTTTTTTTATTCATAATACGCCACTAGATACATCATCCACAGTAGAACAAACCAACCTACCATCTCCTTCGGTTCTTGTAAGACTTGAAAGATCGTAGATGATCTTGTCATTATTGAGAGAACAAGAAACAGGAGGTGTGAAGCAAGCGAGAGACGTGCCCCAATCAAAGACGTAAGTGCAGTAATCCTCATACCTGAACCTCGGAGAATCCGTTTCTTGCATATGAGTAATTTAACAAGATAATTATTAAATATCTTAAATTAAATTTATTTATGCCATTTATATGTGAAATCAATTAACAATTTAACAATTTTAAATCTTTCCAGGATGTTTTCATGTACATAAATTTGATTCAAAAATTAAAACAAATTTATATATATATATATATA
>CAXBUH010000024.1:15000-27988 GCA_963978895.1 Erpobdella octoculata | reverse complement strand
CATTATTTTGTAGTCTCATTTCTAGCTCAAGCGGCCTACTAATATAATACTTCATAATTAATTGTAAAACCTGTAAAACCACGAATCAATCGTAATTTTTTCCTCCCATCTTTACATTCGGGAGCTTTGTAAACCTCTTGTAAACTTTTCAGACCTGACTGAACAATAAATAATTAATAATAAACTGGTTTTGGTTGTAAAACTGGATTTATAATAAGTACCAGTTAAAAATAGAGTTATTAGTCAATAAATCTAAGAAATCGATACCAAATGATAAAAACGACCGATAAAAACGACATTTTCGTGTAACACGAAACCTGGTTCGAAACACCGCCGTTCACACATCTCTCTGATATCGATGCGTACATCATCATCATCCGCCTATCTATTAATTGTATGGAGAGCTGTGAGAACATTTCAGGGAACTCTTATCAAACAATTCTATGATTCCAGCTTGTAAAGTAATACTACCACCTACTGGTAATAAATTATTGATGGAAGTAAAACATTATAACTACAATGCAGAACAATTATTATTATTCATATATGCTTTGATAATATTATTATAATAATAAAGTTCAATTCAAAAACTAAATCAAAAACATGATGATGTTCAATGAAATAATTGAGGATAATAAATTTTAAAATGAGATAAAAAAAAAGTTTAGTTTTTTTTTTTTTAAATGTCGTTATATAAAACACATTGAAGGCCAAAAAACTTTACAGAACAAAACCAGGTTCTATGAAACTACAAGAGATCTCTTAAAACAAGAATTCACCTCAACAACCACAACAGACCTGATTGAAGGAAGAATTTCAGTTTTTCTTGAATCGGACGAATTGCCGAGATGATTTATCCGATTAAAACTTTATAATTAAATATTTATTTTCTAAATTTTATGAATTGTAATCATTACATACATCTACTGTTTACAACCTCACACCAAACGATTTTATTCTTATATACACCTGTAGCGTACACCTGTAGTGTACACCTGACCACTCACCTCCAATCAACTGCTCTCGGCCAATCAGATCGAAGTGTAATTGAGAAATAATGAAAAGTCCCTCCCTTTTGACCTAATAACTTCTAATTTCATTTTACCTAATTTGTCACTTTTCCACCTTCTAAAGAAATTTACGTAATGAACTTTCTTAATTTTTAATTGCTATCGGCTTCAGTGACCGAACCGTATGAATTATGCGTAAGTGAAAAGTTTCAATTTGAAGATCTCAAGTCACTGCAATTTATAATTTCAAACAATGCAAAGCGATTAAAAGTTCACAGTTTTCATCAAAGCATCCTCCTGGCTTGAAAAACGTCAGAAAAACACGTGGCTAGTTGTCTCTCAGATATCATTATCACAACCACCACAAACAAGTCATAAGTATAACGAATTCTTGACGTTGTTATATTGACCAGAACTAAACAAATTGAAAAACAATTTCGAACTTTTAGAAGCGCTATAAAAACAACCTATGAAAAACCTATTTTTTCATTTAAAGCTTTTTGTTGTTATTTGTATTCTGTATATAAGAACAAGAAGAATACGGTCAAGTTATGTTTTTCTTTAATGTTTTCAACCCGGCTGCTTGAGAATAAGTATCAAGACTATCTGAAAAGATGCCAGTGAAAAAAAAACGTTCCCGTGATTTCAATTGTTTACTAATTTTCATTGAACTGCCAGCTCCCAGTTGGTTCGTCGGTCGTAACGGTCTCCGAACGTCTTGTCCCCGATTGAGTTGGTGTCTCTTCAAGTGTCATGTTTTGTCGTACTGCTATTTTTTAAATAAGTTTCTCGAAAAAGAATTTGTTTGTAGTTTTTTTTCTAATTTATTGCTCCACAGATCAAAATGCAAGTAGTTCCTCTTTGAAAACTTTTCGGTGCAGTCCGCTGTTTTACTACACTCAGGATCGGTTCAGCCTGTTACGCAACAGAGGTCAGGAAAGTGAACTATGAACTCATGAACTCTTGGCGACTGTATGTAGACCGCTATCAAACATATTATTGTGTCACTGCGACGTTGGATTTTCAATTTGTTTGTTTTCAATTGATTTAAAATAATAATATTATTATTATTATATTGGTTGCATGTACTCGAATTTGAGTTTGCTTTTTGAATGCTAAGCTGAATTTATTTTTTTAACTAAGCTGAAAATATCGGTTAGGCAGTTTATTTTCAGTCAAACTAACACCATAGCTAACCAGATAGCTGCATATATTATGCACACAGCAAATATTCTTCTCCCAAATTTCAATCAAAAGCGTGTCGACACACGAAAACACAACAAAACCTCAAAGACAATTCCAGCCGCCATCAAAAGCAACCGTTAATTTTAAATTTAATTAGGCCAGCCGTGAAGTTGATGAATGCGTAATATTCGACAAACAAATCCCCTTGTTAACATGACGGCAGTTTTGTAATCACTGTAATCACCGAGGTGTCAAAACCTTACATCTCGTCGGAGATTTACCGGCCGAGAAACGGAGTCGCGTAATTCATTTATGTCGAGTCTTGTTTGCACGTCTACAGTTGTTTGTATAGTTGAAAGTGTGTGTGGAGGTGTGTGTGTATGTGTATGTGTATGTGTATGTGTATGTGTATGTGTATGTGTATGTGTATGTGTATGTGTATGTGTATGTGTATGTGTATGTGTATGTGTATGTGTATGTGTATGTGTATGTGTATGTGTATGTGTATGTGTATGTGTATGTGTATGTGTATGTGTATGTGTATGTGTATGTGTATGTGTATGTGTATGTGTATGTGTATGTGTATGTGTATGTGTATGTGTATGTGTATGTGTATGTGTATGTGTATGTGTATGTGTATGTGTATGTGTATGTGTATGTGTATGTGTATGTGTATGTGTATGTGTATGTGTATGTGTATGTGTATGTGTATGTGTATGTGTATGTGTATGTGTATGTGTATGTGTATGTGTATGTGTATGTGTATGTGTATGTGTATGTGTATGTGTATGTGTATGTGTATGTGTATGTGTATGTGTATGTGTATGTGTATGTGTATGTGTATGTGTATGTGTATGTGTATGTGTATGTGTATGTGTATGTGTATGTGTATGTGTATGTGTATGTGTATGTGTATGTGTATGTGTATGTGTATGTGTCTACTGTTGTTTGTAAGTTTGTATAGTTGAAAGTGTGTGCAAGAGCGGATCCAGGGGGCCAGTCAGGCCATGGCTCCCCCCTCGTATTTTTCCAATAGACTTTGGCCCCCCTCGTCGAAATCAAATTTAAAAAAATAAAAAGTTCAGTTAATGAAATCTAAGTTAATACAAATATATGTTGAATTTGCTAATGTTTTATTATTTTATTGCTGTTTTATATCGTTGCTAATGTTAAATTTGCTTATGTTTTTTCATTGAATAGCTGTTTTTTCGACCCGGCTAGTTGAGTTCTAGCTAGCCACCATGGTATTTCTTGTTAATAAATTCGTGATATAATCATTTATTTCTGTATTTATCCTTAAAACTCATAAGTTTTCTCAAAAATACGACTTCTGAAAGCCGATAGCTATTAAGATGTCAAATGAATTAAGTGGACCTCCATTGAAACGGTTGAAGAAAATGAAGCAAGTGGAGTTACAATTCGGATTCGCATATCAAGACTGGTGTTCAAAGGAGGAGAACTCTTAACTCCGACCATCTTCTGCAATACAAATGGCTTGCTGTTTCAAAATGTCCTGATAAAGCTGGAGCTTGGTGCGCTGTTTGTGTACTATTTTCTGTGGGCGATTCGTGCCATGGTCAACGAATGGGCAAACTTGTAACCCGTCCCCTAGCGAATTTTTCAGATTTGACTGGCAAGAATAATCTACTGGATCTTCACGAATAGTCTAGTTTTCATACTACAAATGCAGCCAGAGCACTTGAATAATCAGTTTCTCGAGCTAAAGACCCTACAACACATGTTGATGTCCAAGTTAACTCGCAAAAGACAGCGCAAGTGTTGCAGAACAAGAAAGCTCTCTTGCATCCATTTTCGAGACAATTAAACTTCCGCAATTCAGAATTGTAAATTTATTTTTTTAGATATCACACGAGAAAATCTTTGAAAGATATTGCTGATTTTTAACTAAATAAAATTATTCTAAATTTTAAACATGTAAATTATAATTTGACCTCCTCTACAGTCATCGGAAAAATTTTTTTGGAGTCAAGTTCCCCCCCCCCCATCAAAAAAGTTTTAGATCCTCCAGTGAGTGTGTGTGTGCCACTAAGTTGTCGCTTTGTCCCTCGTTCACAGAGGAACCGTGAATATTCAATGACTGGCAGAGCAAATTATGTTCAATGTGAATTTTTTTTTTGATGATGTAAGCTAGAAATTAAGGATTTTAAAATTTATGGCTTTGTTCTTCTCCAGTACACTCAAATAAAATTGAAAATAAGTTTTTTTATTTGTTTTTATTTGTTTTATTTTTTAGTATACCTCAGATTTGAAATATATTTTTCGTAGTTAGACATTTTCACAGAAATCAGCAAACACAAAAGGTAATCACCGCATGAACCCTTTCCAGAGGGACTAAAATTCGGGGAAGAAAAATGAAACGTTGGCCACTTCAAGCAGTAAAACCAAAAAGAATTGTTAAAACAATAATTTCAGCGATTTTATTTCTTTGCTCAGCATTACGAATCAATGAGATAATAGTAATAATACGGATATTAACATTAATATAAATAAATAGAAAAAATAAGTATAATAATTTAAATAGTATTATTTACTAATAAAGATTGATTTAAGAAGAGATATTGCTCAAACGAATATTGTCTAGGATATAATGTTTCAACGAGGTATTTATTGACAAGAAGAACTTTGTTCAGAGAGTTATTTTCCAATGAGTTTTTCCTATAAAAAAAGATATAGTATGAAGAGTTAGTTTCTGTAAGCATAATCTGTGTCCATTCGGCTCTAGCAAAATATTTGAGTTATTTGGATATTTTAACGTTTGTGCTGCTGTGCTCTTAACCAGTTTTTTTTCTTTTCCAGTCTCCGGAATCTGTCGGTGAAGCTACGCGTGTGCTTTGTTGTATCTCCTGCTAAGTTCGAGTGAATAAAGGAAAATTTCGACCAAAAGTCGTTTTCAAATGCTAATTTAGTTCAAATGTTAATTTAGTTCTGAATTTTGATTAACCGCTTCAGCGTAACGTAACTATATACTGTGTTTGCCAGCAAATAAAAAGAGGTTCATTCGCACCTTTTACTTAGAAAGGCGATATATTCGTAAGTGAGCCACAGGAATGATGGACGATGAAATTGAACAATCACGACAGTTTTACAGTAATTAAAAATTACTAATTTCATTGTAATTAGTTTTATAATAATTAAAAAATTACTACTTTCATTGTGACTGGTTTTGTTATATTAGTTTAACAATAATTTATTAATTTATTCAACTATTTGAATTTCAATTTACGCTGACAAGTAGATTGATAAATTAGAGATTTAATTATTCCAAAACCCGGAATATAAATGAGTTAGGTATAGACTATCAGACATTTAGTTTTTGCTTGGCAGTATAATTAAAAAAAAGTGAAATTTTTTCATTTATTTCCAAAATATTTCGAATAACGTAAAAAAAGTTTTTATCTCCGAAACTTAAAAAACTTTTGTTTACGCGCGCAGTTATTAGCGGTTACCTGTTTCAACAGCGTATGTGCCACCTGATCCATGGGCGCTAAATAACCCCCCACATCCGATGAATTTTTTATCAGGGTACCAGGTGGCAGGTGGACCCTCAGAACAAGAAAAAAACATCATCTTTGAAGAAAAAAAACGATTTTTTTGATTAATTTTTTAATTTGCAATAAAAATTATAAAAATTACCAAATTCGATTGAATTTCATCATGCAGTTATCCCGATTATAAAGATATATAAATATAAATACTACACCTCACTACAGCAGGCCCGCGCCGCGTTCATCTAGGCAAACACGCAAATTAAATGTAAGTTTGCAATTTTAAAGATGAAGACAATTAATAGAAATATCAGAAAACAAAATTTAAAATAATTAAATTAATTCATAATAACAACAGTTATTAATAATAGCTAAAAAGATTTGATCTTTTTTAAAACATTCGCTTCGACACCTAGCGACAAGATTGAAAACTCAAGAGATGAAAGTTTATGCAGAACTGGAGAAAATAAAAGGATTGATATTTCTACTAAATATAATATAAATATGCGTACGATAAATACAACAAGATTTAAAATACGGTTTTATTTTTGTTTAAATGGTTTTGAAAATACACATGATGTGATAATAAGATTGAATTAAAAAGTAAGCGCAATAACTTGATATACCTAAAAAAACAACAGCAAACTAAATATTGAAATAACATAAATAAAATAGCTACATGGATGGATACTTTCTTTGCTGTTTAGAAGACAGCATTGACACAGTTGTCATAGAATGTTATGGAAACGTTTTGCAATTAAATAGAGTAATTGTTATATAAACACAAATTAAATAAAACTGCAAATAATATGCACACACGTAATACTAAGATATAAATTAGGTATAATATAAATAATATAACTACAATTTAATACGCTATACGGAAATGTTGAATTTGATGACGTGGTCGAAAAGTGGTTGAGAAACTATTTTTAATAAAATTATAAAAACTAAAAAAAAACAATTACAATTAAAAAAGAATAGTAAATCTATAAAGGGCGATCCAGTTTGAAGTAAGGGATGAAATGTTATCGAATTGGTGATTACAATAATTTACAGACGCTTTTCTTTATTCGAACCGGTATGAATGTAGAATTGTAATCATGTTGGGCACCGGCTCTTGTAACACGTAGGTTAATTCACATCCCTAATCGTATTGCTTTTAATAACTTTCTAAAATGTTCGAAAAAGTGATGTCTTAAATCTTTTTCTCGAAGTTTTGAGACAATCATCATACGAACACATTTAGCCAAAGGGACAGTTACAACAAATTAAATCCAAATTCGAAAACAGAGAGATAGAAAAAAAATATTGAAAGAGAGAGCAAAAGCAAAAATTTGAAAAATAAAACAAAAGATAAAAAGAGAGAAAAAAGAGAGAGAAAGAGGAAGTGAGAGAGAAAAAGAGAGAAATCTGACAAGGAGAGAGAGTTGCGAGTAAAACAATTAAAAGCGGCAAACGAAAAAAAAAGAAAAAAAAATATTAATAAAAAAAACCAGAAATTCACGAGAAAGAAAAAAATGTTGAAATGAGAAAAAGATTATGAATAACGAAATGAAATGAAATGAGTGATTTGCTTGAAGGCACGTTCGTGAATTAAAGGTAACACGAGTTTGAACACGTTACTATATATATATCCTCGATGTTTGTATTTATTCGTCATCATCATCATCATCGTCATCATCATCATCATCATCATCATCATCATCGTCATCGTCATCGTCATCATCATCATCATCATCATCATCATCATCATCATCATCGTCATCGTCATCGTCATCATCATCATCATCATCATCATCATCATCATCATCATCAACATCCTTATCATCGTCTTCGTCATCATCATCATCATCATCATCATCATCATCATCATCATCATCATCATCATCATCATCATCAACATCCTTATCATCGTCGTCATCATCATCATCATCATCATCATCATCATCATAATCATCATCATCATCATCATCATCATCATCATCATCATCATCATCATCATCATCATCATCATCATCATCATCATCATCATCATCATCATCATCATCATCATCGTCTTTACCATCATCATCATAATCATCATCGTATTCTTTTTAACATATGGACAACATATAGCACGGTTTTGTTTTAATTGATACAAAGACATTTAACAATCACCTCCTACTATCATAGAAATGCAATTTGAATTCATCAAGAAGTTCAAAATTGTATCAATAACAACCATTATGAAAAAAGAGTACAATTATAAAAGTAGCTTCTTCTCTAGCATCGGAAAATCGCTCACAGCTACGTCAACACCTGGGATTTGAAATTGAATTGTTCTCCCGTCGGAAAAAAGAGAATTCAAAGAAGAGAATTAAAAGAGAGAAAGAAAAAAAAGAAGTTTTTCAAATGGCTGACTTTGTTAACATTAAAAATGAAAAATATTTGTTAAATTGACAACGGAAGGAATAAGAATAAATTAAAAAGTTTAAACAATTGATTTCTCATGCAACTTTTTTTAGAAATTCAAATCCACTAAACACTCAGGTGGGTGGATCGATTGGTGACAACAAAAACTAGCTGTATTAGTCGACGAACGTGATTGGCTGAGGAACGGACGGATTGTTAGACAGATGATTGGATGGACACGCGGTCACGTGGACGGATGAAAATTCAAAAACGAGTGGAACGAGAAGGCAGTTTGAACATTTAGTAAGAAACTTGCTGGAAGTAAGGCTGCTGGGCTTGCTGCATGACGGCCTGCTGTAGCTGCTGAACTTGCTTGAAGTTGAGCTGCTGGCTCAGCTGCGGCTGCTGTTGCTGCTGCTGTTGCTGTTGGAAGTGGAATTGAAAGTGTTGCTGGGGGTGCTGGTTGAGATGTCTTTGTTTGTTGTCTTGCTGGTCGTAGGCGTGTTGCAGTTGGATTGCTTTCGTAGGTTCTAGTCTTGGTAGCTTGAATTGGTTGTCGTTGTCGGATGAAGTTTGCCTTGACATAATTTTTGCATATATTGTTACATATTTCTAAGTATAATTTTTAAATATCATCTTATATATTTTTTATGCTTTTATGTATATATGTATGTATGTATGTATTTATGTATGTATGTATGTATGTATGTATGTATGTATGTATGTATGTATGTATGTATGTATGTATGTATGTATGTATGTATGTATGTATGTATGTATGTATGTATGTATGTATGTATGTATGTATGTATGTATGTATGTATGTATGTATGTATGTATGTATGTATGTATGTATGTATGTATGTATGTATGTATGTATGTATGTATGTATGTATGTATGTATGTATGTATGTATGTATGTATGTATGTATGTATGTATGTATGTATGTATGTATGTATGTATGTATGTATGTATGTATGTATGTATGTATGTATGTATGTATGTATGTATGTATGTATGTATGTATGTATGTATGTATGTATGTATGTATGTATGTATGTATGTATGTATGTATGTATGTATGTATGTATGTATGTATGTATGTATGTATGTATGTATGTATGTATGTATGTATGTATGTATGTATGTATGTATGTATGTATGTATGTATGTATGTATGTATGTATGTATGTATGTATGTATGTATGTATGTATGTATGTATGTATGTATGTATGTATGTATGTATGTATGTATGTATGTATGTATGTATGTATGTATGTATGTATGTATGTATGTATGTATGTATGTATGTATGTATGTATGTATGTATGTATGTATGTATGTATGTATGTATGTATGTATGTATGTATGTATGTATGTACATTTTTACATTTTTAATAAAAAAAGATACTGAAATAATTATTTAATGATTTTTTTAATAATTTTAATACTCACTTGAACACCGTGTCTTCCGTCCTCTCTTGACTGTACCTGTTGATGACCTCCTCAGGTAGGAAGCAGAATAAATGCAAAGAGTCCCTCAACTTGCGTAGAATGTTGTAGTTGACCTGGCCTTTCACCTATGAGAAGTTCGTAAGTAAAAAATAAGCTGTAGAGCTGTTTTTTGGAGATATTTCGAAAGTTAAAAAAAAGTTAAATAGCGTGAATAAACTTCAATTAACCTGTATTACTTAATTTTTTTAACCAATCAGATGTTTTGAAATAATCTGAATAGTTAATTGACATTTTTAATAAATTATTTTAATTTTGAGGACAAATAAAATGCCACCGACTTGTAAAGTAAATACTTCGTCACTTTCAATTTTATCAGCTTCACCACTTTTATCGACATCCTGCTTCTCATTCGACCTCCTCTTGCGTCCAACAGTGGACGCCTTGACCAAGGTGACCGGCTGACTCACCCCCTTTCCCGACCCGAGGACCGGCCGCGGGTCGGTGTCACCGCGGGATGTAGTCTGCTGCGGCGTTGGTTTTCGCTTTTTACCACGCGGTCTCGTCTCGATGTCCCAGTCTCTACCGGGACAAGCGCACAGTCTGACGGGAACGACTTGTCGGCCGAGAACCTATGAAAAAATATGTTTAAAAATTTACGATAAAAACTCAAATTACTTTATTCAGATTATGAATGAATTAAATTCAAATAAAGTCTGTTTATTCTTTAATGTACAAACCTTGTTCTCGTACTCTAAGGTGAATATGACATGAAGTGGCCTCTTGCTGTAGCCGCCGTGACATGAACTGAAGCACATGAACCTGAACAAGCTCGTCACCCACGTTGAACCGACTAACAAGAGAACACAAAACAAAAATCTGAGGATAAACTTAGAATAATCTCTTTTTTGAGGTTTTTTAATAGTTGCTGTGGTTCACGTTTTCAAATTGTTTTACTTATTAGAATAATTAGCTGAATAGGCTCAGTTCCCAGTATCTCATTAATTTTACTAAAATGAATAAATTTTTCAAAGCAGATTGTTTACACAAATTTTTTTTTGGAATTTTTTAATTTTTTTAAACAATTAAAACTTATGCTCTTGTGGCGTACCTTGAGGATCTTCGTGCGGTATGACAACGCAGAGTCTTTTCGTAATTGGATTCTCAACGTGGCTTGCCTCCCTGTGATCAGACGTCAGCAGATGCTTCCACTGTGAACGAGGCTCGTTCTGGCCGCCCGCCTGGGCCATGTGGGTTGGGCACCTCTTCACCACCTCGTTCACGTGTTGGGGGTTGTTGAATATCGGCGTGGCCCTGATTACCGAGCCGGCCGGAGGCGACGGGCATGTTTGGAACAGGATGGGACAGGGTACGTTGATCCGAACGTACAACTTGCGCAAATCTTCGGAATACTGGAAATAAAAATAATTATATTGCGTTTCATTTTTCTAGTTTCAACGGGTTTGCAGATAATGATGAAAATTAAATTTAAGAGTGTAGGTATGAGCTTAAAAATAAGTTTGTATGCCATTAATTTATAAAAAAAAAAATATGAATTAGACTGTGATTTCAATGTTTTCTTCTATGAAATTTTAAGCAGATGTAAAATAAATCCTAATGAGTTATACTATTAAATTTGTTAATCAAAATTAATTACTCAATAAAATAATTTATTTTCTTATTCTTTTTGTTGAATAATGATAAATGTTTTTCGTTTTTTTTCACAATTGAAGAAAAAGTCAAAAACTTTTCATTCGTTGGTCTTCTCAAAAAAAAAAGAAGAAGCCAAAAAACCGCCTCACGCACTTCGGTGCAACCAAGAACATTTTAAAATAAAAAATTAAAAAAAAAACTTATTTTAAGAATTGTCTAATTTTTCAAATTTTACTTTTTAAAAATAAATGAAAAGTAAAGAATGACTGTTCTTGATTTATGGACCAGTCTTGCCCAAAAAACATGCATGAATTCAGGCATGCGTGTGTATAAAAAAAAAAAATAAATAAGACAGTGTGATCATTAGTGCTGTGTGTGACCATTGGTGCTGTGTGTGACCATTAGTGTTGTGTGTGTGACCATTGGTGCTGTGTGTGACCATAAGTGTTGTGTGTGATTATTGGTGCTGTGTGTGACAATTAGTGTTGTGTGTAACCATTGGTGTTGTGTGATTATGTGACCACAACCATGTTTGACCTTGGCACGTGTGTCCTTAATTTTATTTAATAACGTAATTTAATATTCATTGAAAAAACGACAACTTAAACCGCTGTTTATTAATTTCATTAAAAATTAATTAAATTACTTTTACAATTAATATTTGACTTGGTATATCTTTATAAATTTATTTATTTAGCAACACATTTATTTATTTATTTTTGACTTAAGACTAATTTTTGACTAGGTTTTTTTTATTTTTCCGAACGTTCGCTTTTGAAACATGTTTAATTGGAATAATCATTATCCTGCATATTATTAGTAAAATATACGATGACCAGCGTATTTTTTAGTGGAATAAATGCAAGACGAAGCGCTAGAGCGAAACCGGAATCAGATAATCTAGTGGCAGCAACATAAATTTCTACGCACCTCTTTGCGGCGAGAGGCCAAGAATGAGACAATGGCGCCACAAAAGCTGCCCAAAAATTCATCGAGAATAAAACAAATGAAACAAAATAAAAAATTCAAAACGAAAGCGTTCGTTAATCGTTTTTTGACGCGGCAGTGTTTTTTGTTCTTGCTGACGATTTGGTGGAGACCAGGTAGGTCGCATTAAGTGAAAACGAGTTTAGAAGCCTTGAACCAAAGAACAAAGAATTTAAACGAGACTTACTCCAAAGAACAAAGGATTTAAGCAAGACTGGAACAAAAAAAACATATTTTAGATAATATCAAAAAGTGACTCACAATCCAGTTGACAGATTTAGTTTCTTTCGTCTGCTTTTGAACAGTCACTTCGAAATTGTAGTCTCCTAAATATGGATTTCTATAAAAAAAAATGGAGAGAATATATAATTTAATTAATTTTTCTAGTAAAACACAGATATGTATATATATATATATAATGCAACAACGGGCAAGAACAAAATTTGCCTCAATCAATCTCCATTGCAAATTCTGACCGGGCCTCGTGCACATAATTTAATGCACATATGAACATATGAACATATGCACATATGTACATATGCAAAAATGCACATATGAATATATGAGTATATGAACATATGCACATATGAGCATATGAACATATGAACATATGAACATATGCACAAATGCACATATGAACATAAGATTTTATGCACATATGAACATATGAACATCTGCAATTATGAACATATGAGTATATGAACATATGAACATATGCAATTATGAACGTATGAGTATATGAACATATGCAATTATGAACGTATGAGTATATGAACATATGAACATATGAACATATGCA
>CAXBUH010000024.1:0-10000 GCA_963978895.1 Erpobdella octoculata | reverse complement strand
TCTTTTCTTGTACGGCCTCCTCAGCTCATTGTTGTTTCTTATTAATTATATATATAATTTATTATTTCCCTTTTTTTTTTGCATTCATTAAGATATTGCGAGACGACGGTGGTTTCTATGAAATACCACGATGATTATCTCTCGTGAGGTCTCATCATCATCATCATCACCATCATCATTATCATCATATTCATCGTCGTCATCATCATCATCACCATCACCATCATCATTATCATCATATTCATCATCATCATCATCATCATCATCATCATCATCATCATCATCATCATCATCATCATCATCATCATCATCATCATCATCATCATCATCATCATCATCATCATCATCATCATCATCATCATCATATTCATCGTCGTCATCGTCATCATCATCACCATCATCATCATCACGATAATAAAGTCTTCAATCATCATCATCATCACCAGCAATTTCCCGGAGACTCCTCTGCAAGTCTGGCTGACTGCTACTAGAGAAAGAGCTTCACGACAATCTTCCACACTTCATGCTTCGAATGCCACACTGTCACGCACTACTGAGAATGTGTATTTTTGTTGTCATGCAAAAAATTGTGTTGTCTGGTTTCTTCCGGTCGTGTTTTCAATGGAGTTATATCTTTAAGAGATAACACGCGGCTGGAGAAACATAAAGAAGTATTTATTAAAAAAAAATAAGTTATTTATTCAAGTCACCGTTGTAGAATTTGTGATCGCGCTTTTCACTCTCTTCTGTTATCATCATCATCATCATCATCATCATCATCATCATCATCATCATCATCATCATCATCATCATCATCATCATCATCATCATCATCACCGCCATCATAATCATCACAATCCCACCGCCATCATCATTACTATCATGTCCAACATGAAAAAGATATCAAGAGTGCATTGTCACACCCTATTATTATTTTCCCCCGTTTTTAAATTTTTAAATTTTCTTTTTTTCATCGTCACTTTTCCATAGTTTTTTTTTTTCTTTGACTTTCATAATTTATTCAGTGTTGGATTCAGGTTAGGGCCTGCTGCCTTCAATCATTTATGGGTCCGTGAAGCAAAAAAAAAAAGAGAGCAATCTTTATGGAATCGTTGCAACGTTTCAGAGAAACTCAGTGTGCTTAAACGTGTGTGTTAAAGCAAAAAATAGTGACTGCAGTGGAACGGTTTTACAGTTACAATTGATTTTGCCATAGACGGGTATTTTCGCCACCCAGTGGCTAACAATAGCATCTTGGTGGTGAAAATACCCTACAATACTTTCGTTCCATACTCATTTCGTATTCATCCCACACTCACCCTCGTATCATCTTTTTCTCTTCTTCTCTTTTATCTTCCTAATCCTATCCCCTTATTCTCGAACCGCAACCCCATAACTCCCCCTTCCACAATTCCTCCAAAAAAATAATTAATACGCAAAAATCTCATTCCTCCATCAGTGGCTTCGATTTGTCTTTTTCTCTTAATTTTTTTTCCAAGCAAATCACAAGGTCTTCAAAAACATAACCATCCTTGCAGAACAACAAGAAATCCATATCAACGCCTTCCTCCGTAAAAACTTAACGACTCTTGATCACGTTATTCCACGATTTCTTCCAACAATTGCACCCTCGTTAGTGATTTTTATCATTTACTCTCCCTAACTCTCTCTCTCTCCCTTTCTTTCCTCAATTTTTTTTCGCGTTCAGTTTTTTCCTCTCTCTCTCCCTCTCTTTCTCTCTCTCTCTCTTTTTTTCTCTCTTTCTCTCTCTCTCTCTCTCTCTCTCTCTCTCTCTCTCTCTCTCTCTCTCTCTCTCTCTCTCTCTCTCTCTCTCTCTCTCTCTTTCTATCTCTCTCTCTCTCTTTCCATCTTTCTCTTCAATTTTCTCTCGTATTTAGTTATCTCTCTCGTATTTTTCCATGTGCAAAAACGTGTACTCTGAATTAAACAACTCATAAGAATATTTCCAGGTTGAATTTCTATTCATCTCTGAAACTGTGAAAATGATGGTCACAAAAAATACATCGGGAACAGTTTGATAGATATAATGCTGCTAGTTCTTGTTGATGTGTACACTAAAATTATAATATTATAATTTCAGATAAACGATACGACAGGGGTGGGCAAACTACGGCCCACGGGTCGCATGCGGCCCGCCAAAGTATTTTATGCGGCCCGATCAGAATTGTCGCTAAGAATATACAGCTGGAGCTGCTTGACTTATAAGCAGATTATATCTTGAAGGAGAGGTTCAAGTCAGTTTTTTTTTTTTTCATTATAGTTTATAGTCTTTTACACCATGTGTTTTAAGACGCAATTCAAGTCAGTTACTCTGCTATTGACTTATATATGCGGCCCGCGATAACAAAACAATTTTCAATGTTACCCTCCGTAGAAAAAGTTTGCCCACCCCCTGCGATATGATAATAATGGTGGTGGTGGTGATTAGAGTAATGCGCGATCTAGGCAGGGCAGGCCTTGAAACGGGCCGATTTTGAAATCATGTCGGGCCGAAACCTTTGTGCAAATATAGGGATCTTAAGTATTCTTAAGTTTATAATAAAATAATAGATAAAAAATCTAAAAAAAAGAAGCAACTTCTTGAAAGAGGTTTTGTATTGTCAAAAACTTGCCAAAAAGTAAAAAATAACTTCTGATCACACTCTATATATTGACATGAAAGTTGCTTCAGGATTGTTTTGTGTGGTACATGTACGTGTGTGATATATGATGGAAGAAATTTATTATTTCCCTCATAATTGGTCATTTTTAAAAGCAATCCTGAAGCAACTTTCCTGTCAATATAAAAGGTGTGAATAGAAGTTATTTTCTATTTTTTGTCAGGTTTTTGACAATACAAAATCTCTTTCAAGAAATTTTTTCTTTTATTTTATTTTAAACTTTCAAAAAGGTTTAAACTCGTTTCAAAAAGGTTTTGTCGAAAACAGAATGTTGGATTAGGCGACTGGGACTTAGATTGCAATTTTTGCAACCCATCCACTTCCTCCCATTTGGCTCCTTTTAAGTATTTATTTTGGTTATCCACCCTTTTCTTCCCACATTATAAGCAGATTTTACAGATTGCTAAAATGCATTCAAAATTTTTTACATCCATTTTAAAATAGACAAGCATAACTGGATTCATCAGTTCATGTGCAAGGTTAATGACAATTGTTTCTGTATAATCTGAGTCGTCGATTCGTCGGTAGACAATTTTTTCTGGAGCATAAGCACTGAAAAGAGTCATTATTCTGTCTCAAGGATTTCTGTGAATAAAGAACTTGAGCTGATAGACATCTTCCATCATACCCAAAAGAGAGAAAAATTTGGTCCAGTGAAACAGAAGTATCAAAGATTGAATTCAAGAATACTAGGTCGTTCAAGATAAATTTTCGTGTCGCAGAATTTCTTGAAAATTTATACTTTTTTTCATTTTGACTTATTCAATCTAATTTTTGTTAACACTTCTACAACATGTCTAATGCATTAATACGTGTGATATTCGATTCATCAAACACAAACTCAGATTGACTTGTTCGACCGTTTATTAATTGCGTTCTCTCGACTATCGTCCTACTTATAATAATAAACAACAAAGATCGTTTACAGGAAAGATAATATTATAAATCAAATAGATAATAATTAAATCAAATAGAGTTCAAATTTTAATAGAAGCTGTTTTCTTCCAGCTTAGGACTGTGTGCAAAATTTAAGCTCGCTACGATATCAGAAAGTTGGTGAAATTAACGATAGCAGATTTTGACATATACGAACAGTAGCAAGCTAGGAAGTTCCTTCAAAAACGGGGTCGGGTCTGGAAATTTAGCATACGAAACAGACGGAGCAAATATTTCTATTAGGTAAACAATTGGTAGTTACAAATTTCATTGGACCGCTGCTCTGACTTGCATGCATCAGGTTTGTTTTAATCTTTTCGCACTGCGCTAGTCAGTGGTGTTCCCACAAAGTAGTTGAAATTGAAACGTTTGTATTGTGCTGTATTTCTGCATAATTACAGTTGTCGTCAACGTGGGAGTAGTCATCATCATCATCATCATCATCATCATCATCATCATCATCATCATCATCATCATCATCATCGTCGTCGTTGGCGTCGTCGTCGTCATCGTCATCAGCGTCATGTTTATCAACTGCAACAGCATCATCTTAGTTTTTTTTAAATTGCAAACTATTTTCATCATCGTCAACATTACCAGAAGATACAAAAAAAATATAAATAAGAGCAAGCAAACTTAGTTTCAATTTTATATAACCGCCCGTTTCAATTCTTTTAAAACTTTGAATAAAATCAACTCAATGGATTGCTAAATCATTGATTTATTAACATGAATTGCTTATTTAGTGATAAACAATTATCATAACATTATAATCATCATAGCATGATGATGATGATGATTTAAAAGCGATGCTGAGTTTAGTTATTAATTATTAATTACTAGCCCGTCAAAAATGACGGATTTCGTAAAATATAAATGTATATTATTTTGCGATTGCAGCGCCATCTAACCGCGTTATGCGAAGCATAACATACATACATACAGACAGACATAAGAAATTATGTATATTGATTATTACAACTACTGAACTACGCAATAAAACAAGTTAAATTTAAACACGTAAAGAAAAAAACGAGTTTTTTTTAACACAAACTTTAATTTCAAATACACTCGATTTAGAAATACGAAAGATGTTCATGAATTGTCATCCAATATAAACCTATTCTGAAAGTTTCAGCTTTCTAGCTAGTCAAAAAGCTGGTTAAATTTCACTTGCAAGATTTACGTACAGAGAAAGCCACACACACACACGCAAACAGAGATTGTAACCTAAATAAAAGTTTGTAAAAAAGCTTTTATAAATCGCGCTCTTAAAATTAACGGAGGAATTTTGAAAAATCGTTAGGCAGACCAACGCCTTCCAATTTGTTTTTCTCAAATTTCCTCCATATTATTTTTTCCAACAAAATGACGACAAAGATTTTACTGCTGATACAAATATCATTGGTCATCCTCATTAGCATCATCATCATCATCATCATCATCATCATCATCATCATCATCATCATCATCATCATCATCATCATCATCATCATCATCATCTTCATCATCATCGTCATCATCATCATCGTCATCATCATCATCATCATCATCATCATCATCGTCATCATCATCATCATCATCATCATCATCGTCATCATCACCACCATCATTGTCAAGAAATCTCTGGCAATGTCAAAGAAGAAATCCTGACATGCAAACAAATTTGTTTTCGACCAACAATTGCTTTCCATCTTCTCCACTTTTAAACATGAAAGAGAGAGAGAAAATGATCTCTGAATTTTGTTTCTCGTGTTTCTTCAATTCACGGAGAAATTCAACAATGCGAAAGTAGACTCAAGTGAAATAAGAAAGAAAGGAAGAAAGAAAAAAAAAGATAATATAAAATTATCATTATTATATGAATAAATAATAAAGAAAGAAATAAAGAAAGAAAAAAAGAAAAAAGATAATATAAAATTAATATTATGTTATGAATAAATAATAAAGACGAACGAATGAAATATTAAAGAATGAACGACTGAACAAACGATAGAATGAATGAAGTAATTATTAATAAAGGAATGGACGGACGGACGGACGGATGAACGAACGAACGAATGAATAAATGATTGAACGCATGAATAAATTACAAAAAGCTTTCGTCTCTTCGCAGAAATTAAAGGAAAAAAATAATTTTTTTTTAAATTTAAAAAAATTATTAGGGTTTTAAGATTAGCCGACAAAAAAAATTTAAAACAGTGTCCTTGCCCGTCGTGAAAAAGACACGCCCTCCCCATCTAGGATACAATTATTAATGGAATGAAAATACGGTCATGTGACTGCAGTGCGGTAGGTAGGCAGGTAGGTGAGTGGCATCGTTCACCTGGTTGTAACACCTGCATTACTTTCACAGTTGCAAAAAAGCCCGCGCATCGGAAGCTCTGACGCAGGAGCCAGTAGCAAATTTATTGAACGATCTCTCTCTCTCTCTATCGCTCTCTCTCTCTCTCTCTCTCTCTCTCTCTCTCTCTCTCTCTCTCTCTCTCTCTCTCTCTCTCTCTCTCTCTATCGCTCTATCGCTCTCTCGCTTTCTCTCTCTCTCTCTCTCTCTCTCTCTCTCTCTCTCTCTCTCTCTTTCTGTCTGTCTCACTCTTTTTTCTTCTCTCTCTCTCTTTTTCTTTTTCGTACTTTATATGAATACAAATTTATATACATAAATAAATAAAATATAAATAAATTATTTTATATGTATGTAAATTATTTCATATGTATATATATATATATATATATATATATATAATATTTCATATATATAGCGAATGTGCAAATTTACGTTTAAATGTTTATTTATTTGCAGATAAAAGTTCTTATGTCAGGTTGAAAATATGCTTGAGTTAGCTCGTGTACGCTTGCATGTATGCTTGCATGGATGCTCCTCCACTTCTGGTCGCGTTTGTGACTTTGTTACTCTCCGTTTTGAGGTAAAAAGGATGTTACTTACTTACTTATCTTTCCAACGAGGTCGTTGCCACGCCCAGACATCTTGTCGATTTGTCTCCGTCTTTCCTTCCTCTCTTTTCGTATTTTTCGCTCCTTCTGGCTCTCGTGCACTTGTAAGTCATCATTCATTCCATGACTCATAACTCACTCATCGAACACATACACAAACACACTTCCATGACTCATTCTATGAACACATACACAAATACAATTCCATTACTCTTTCTATAAACACATAAACAAGCACACTTCCATGACTCTTTCTATAAACACCTACACAAACACACTTCCGTGACTCATTCTATAAACACATACACAAACACACTTCCATGACTCATTCTATAAACACATACACAAACACAATTCCATGACTCTTTCTATAAACACCTACACAAACACACTTCCATGACTCATTCTATAAACACCTACACAAACACACTTCCATGACTCATTCTATAAACACCTACACAAACACACTTCCATGACTCATTCTATAAACACATACACAAACACACTTCCATGACTCATTCTATAAACACAAACACACTTCCATGACTCATTCTATAAACACAAACACACTTCCATGACTCATTCTATAAACACATACACAAACACACTTCCATGACTCATTCTATAAACACCTACACAAACACACTAACATAACTCATACTTCATTTTACAAACCCACGCACAAAACCACCTACAATCTAAACGACTCATATCTCATTACACAAATACATACGCAAACACACATCCGTGATTCCTTCGACACACACACATAAACACACACACACACAGGGCACTCCTTCACGATTCAAAGGACAATCACATACATATATCCACGTAGATACAAGTCTGTGTCTGAGTGTGTGTGTGTGTGTGTGTGTGTGTGTGTGTGTGTGTGTGTGTGTGTGTGTGTGTGTGTGTGTGTGTGTGTGTGTGTGTGTGTGTGTGTGTGTGTGTGTGTGTGTGTGTGTGTGTGTGTGTGTGTGTGTGTGTGTGTGTGTGTGTGTGTGTGTGTGTGTGTGTGTGTGTGTGTGTGTGTGTGTGTGTGTGTGTGTGTGTGTGTGTGTGTGTGTGTGTGTGTGTGTGTGTGTGTGTGTGTGTGTGTGTGTGTGTGTGTGTGTGTGTGTGTGTGTGTGTGTGTGTGTGTGTGTGTGTGTGTGTGTGTGTGTGTGTGTGTGTGTGTGTGTGTGTGTGTGTGTGTGTGTGTGTGTGTGTGTGTGTGTGTGTGTCATAGTGCCTTGTGTATATCTGCCCAATTAAGGAATTGTATCGTTGATTTCGTACCAAGACTTCTGAATAATTAATTGGGTGGAACAACTGCAACGCATGGTTTTATTACGTAATATTAATAATTAACAATTAATAATAATAACAATTAATAATAATAACAATAATTTTAATTTAAATATTTTGAATTATAATTACCCGTGAAATTATATGTAATAAGATATCGAGATAAATATTGTATTTACCACTATAAGCAAGTAATTTAGTAAACGTTTAAATGTCTGATTTATTGATTTACCGTATCACCTACGTAATCTCGTTGGAACCCATTGATTTACTTCACAGTATTACAACGCAATTTGGTAGTCGTGATTAGTTAGTGTATGTGTAGTATATGTGTAATGCATATTGTGCATATCTGTTTTATGCGTATGTGTATGTGAATATGCCTAAATAGATTCTCTACCAGTAGCGGATCTAGGGGCCCGGGGGTACCTGCCTCCCCGTAGATTTCGAAATTTACTTTTTTGAAATGCCAAAAAATTTTTATAACAATATTAATACGAGAAATGCCGTTTAAAACTAGGAATAAGTGTGAAAAAGTTCAACTTAAACAAATTTAGAAGAAAAATTGACTAATTTTTAGGTAAATTACAAAATTTTTAGCATCCGGCATTTGTCTTCCAGTGGAGTTTGTGGATCTAAGATCAAATGTTTGCTTTTGGCCCCATCCCCGCCGTTTTTGCCCCCCCCCCCCCCCGTCGTTTGTTTGGCACCCCCGCCAAAGAAGTCTAAATCCGCCACTGCTCTCCACTACATATATTTATGTGCCAAGCAAGAATTTAACTCGAAATATTTCAGAAAGAAGTTGAAGTGAAATGGACAGACTGACAACGATAAGATTTACAACTTTATGATGAAAATATCGATAATTTCCAAAGAGACCGATTTCAAGTTATGTTGATAATCTCTCATTCTAATTCCTAATTAACGTTTCTTATCGTTACTTTGGCGAATAATTTTTAAAATCATTAATTTACGAAAATAAACTTTATACAAAAGTTGTAAAATTTAATTATCGATATTTCTCTCTCTCTCTCTCTCTTTCTTTCTTTCTTTCTTCTCTGCTTTTATAAATTTTCCATTTTTTCCTTCTCCATTGTAAAAACACACACACAATGTATATATATATATATATATATATATATATATATATATATATATATATATATGTGTGTGTGTGTGTGTGTGTGTGTGTGTGTGTGTGTGTGTGTGTGTGTGTGTGTGTGTGTGTGTGTGTGTGTGTGTGTGTGTGTGTGTGTGTGTGTGTGTGTGTGTGTGTGTGTGTGTGTGTGTGTGTGTGTGTGTGTGTGTGTGTGTGTGTGTGTGTGTGTGTGTGTATTGTTTATCATGTGGATGTTTGCATTGAGCAAACTCATTGTGCCACACGTGTCCTAGTAACCAGGTAGTAGCAAAGAAGTACTTAAGTACGCAGGTATTAAGGATGGATATATTGTATATACATATACATATATCGTTTATGTTTGTGTCCTCCTACCTATCCTCCATTTCTTTCCATCAATCTATATATATTTTTTTCTTTCTTTCTTTCTCAGTATCTTCTCTCCATTCGTATTCCACCTCGGAAGAGTTCAGTTTTATACAAACAATCAATTTTCTGATACGACCAGGACCTACACAAGTGCGAAGTTCCTGTTTGCACAGAACAAATCCGACGAAATAAACACACAGAAGCACGCGCACAGAGACGAAGACAATCACAGACAGAATTCCATCCGCGTTAAGCCAAGCAACGATGATTTTAGTTGAATACCTTTTAAAGAACCCTTCTAAAGAACCCTTCTAAAGAACCCTCTCGCAATAAGTCCGTCTATTTATAAATAGCCCGGCTGATTAATATTCAACATTAATCGGCAAGCAAGCGTACAATCTTTTCCGGGTCGGGTTTTTCAGGAACTGTTTATCAAGAATGATTTGAATTATATGATCGTTGAAAAAAAAAACAAAATAATCTGAAAGCGTGAATGAATAGTCAATCTGGATATTAGGGCTTAAAATAGCACCTTAATCGGCCTTCACAAATCCATCTAGTAATTGAATAAGTACAAAAAACAAGTAAATTAAAAACGAATTTTTAAAACCAATGCTCTTATATGTAATTAAGACACAAATTTTGCAATCAATTT